>JAVQJS010116792.1:0-38503 GCA_036024795.1 Galaxias rostratus | reverse complement strand
ATAAATCTTTTATGTCCATAACATCCATATTTCTGTAAAGCTGCTTTGTGACAAATTGTTTTTGTAAAAAGCGCTATATAAATAAAATTGAATTGAATTGAATTGAATTGATAAGCGGTTCTGATAATGGATGGATGGATGGAGGTCACCAGTTAATATCATAGACTGAACAATGGACCGACAGCTATCAAACACCCAGTCTGAGTGACACTACGGCAGCTAATTAGCGCCAGACTTGCTCACCCAACAAATAATAAATCTTTCTCACACAAGTAGAACACACAATTATGACCATATTCTTGTGTAGCAACAACAAAGTCATGAGTTTAGTTAAAAATCTTCTGGAATTATTATTATTATTTATATTATTATAAAAGTATATTATAATGACAGTTCAGATACTTAATTTTCATGAACAAGTTATCAAACGTTGTATGCTCAATTGCCCTAATTAAGTAAAGATCAATGCGCAAAGATGTACTCATACTTTACAGTAAGACTTAAAGGCTTAAGCATAAACATAAAGTCTCTAACAGTATAATGATACACTTTCTGATGGTCTCACTGTTAAGTTCAGATCTAATGAAATAAATCTTATTCAATCAATTAAACTGTTCCGTTTCCCTCAAAATAATTGTGTTCATAATTACCTCTGATTGGGTTGAAAAAGAAAAAGGTTTAATAAAATGCAAAATCCTTTTCTAGGGCACTCAATCTAACAACAGCCCAGTCCAAAGTAACACCATGGTGTTTTAGCCCAACGTAAGGGTAAAAAACACAACTGACCAAACAAATATATTGGTCTAATAGATCATCCCTCCCACCAATATTTAGCACTGCAAGAAAAATATGGTTTTATCATATTTAACAGTGAACTACTGGCTCTCATGATGGCTGCTAACCTGTAAATGGGTCCAAAGGTTTTGAAGTTGTGCACCATGACGCGGTGAATGTTATTGAAGCCATCCAATTTCCAGAAGCTGTAGAGGTTGGCCAGACTGTTCCTCCAAAGTCCCGGTATCTCATTGAAACCTCTCACTGCAGCGCTGCTCTCTGGGTCCACGGCATGGCGCACCATACTGCTGTTGTGGCACACCCTGATCATGGCCAGTCGCTCTGCCCAGGGAAGGGGTAGGGCCGCTGGGCTTTGCCAGACTCTCCACCCGGCCATGCTGCAGGATTCTGTACTCTCCTCTCTGCCACAGGCCACTCCTCAGTATCCCTGGCAGTATCTATTGGGGCAATACTGGGTCGCTTGTGGTTATATAGCCTGCCTTTGTCCAGAGTCAAGGCTAGAACTTGTATGGACACTTTTGCAGCGGTTTGGTCATTGAAAGCCTGATCAAGTATTTTTTTGAAAATTTCCATTTCAAGAAAATGCTGTTTGTTTTATACTGAGAGGCAATGAAGAAAACATTACCCCTGGTTGAGCCTTGTTCTCTCTTTAACCTTGTCCTCATACATGAGCCTTGAGTTCCGTTAGTGTTTGCTTTAAAACAGATGTAAATTATAGCAAGGGCATAGAAAAGCCGCCAGGCTGCCTGCCTATACTTGTACTCTACACGTATCTGTCCTCTTCTGCATGCCAGCAACAAACTCAAACAAAATGTGGTTTGACATAGGAGGCTACTCCTTTATAGGCTCATAGTCATACGGCAAAATCAACTCAGTCCAGTTACACAATACATCAGCACAAAACCAAATGCACATCTTTGATATATTTTTATTATAAAGGCATTGTACACACTGTACGGTCAGCCGTTTCAACACAACGGGACATATTTTAAGCTCTTATTTCTTTAAGTTTCTAGAGGTGGAGGCCGTGAAATTTTAAATAGCTTTCAAGGTCATTTTTATCTCAGTTGTCTCCAAAGATAGTTCTGTGTGCCTTCATGATTAATATTTTATGTTTCCTTTGAAGCCGTGATTGCACAATAACATATCACATTACATCGTGTCAGAGGAATCTAAGGGGCTTGAGTTACCACAGAAAGTTCTAAAACTCAGTTGGCTATCAACTCATTCTTCTTAAATTATGGACTCTCACAATTGAAAAATGTACTTCTTTCTAGTGTCTAATGCTAAACATGCAACTGTAAATGTCTCTAAACAGGTAAAATCAAAATACAATAGATTGAAGGCATAATTGCTCAATTACTTCCATGAAATGAGCAATAAATAAATACATATTTTTGCATAATTTTCATCAAAACACAAAAACACAACACTCTGAGTCAGTTTTTCACCGCAGCAACTATAGCCAAGGTACCACTGACTAGCCACTGTCTGAAATGTGATGACATCAGCTAAATAAACTGTAAACAGAATAATGATATGTTTCCTGTTGTTATTTAGCAACATAAGACAGCTTATTGCCTCAGCAGCTTGATGAGTTCCTCCAGCTTCATTGCAGTCTTTAGGTCTCCCTGGACCTTCAGCTTCCCACTGGTGTAGGCAGCAAATGGCCGAAGGCTGCCCTGGAACATGGCCAGTAGGACCTCATCGCTCAGGCTGAGGATGACGTCCGGCGCCTGGCCTGGGGATCCTGCTCCAGCAGCCCCTGCCCCTACACAAGAGGGATCATAGATAAGACAGGGTCATGCAACATCTTTTACATATCCATGCTTATGATGACAGACATTATACCGCCTGGAAGTAGCAACGTTGGATAGGTGTGGTGACACAACATCACATAATTTGATTGAAAAAATAACAGTACAACTACCCTGTCATTATACAATTACATTTTGGTAGTAACATACTGATAACAAAACAACTCTATTAAATAAAAAGTACCTATCAAAGGCTCACCTTGGCTGAGGTCTACATAGTAGCTATGGAGCTGTCCTTCTGTGGAGGTGAGGATGAACTGGAAGCAGGCCCCCACCTGGTTTACCAAAGTCTCTGACAGCAGAAGTTTGACCACTTCCAGCAGCTCCGCCACCGAGACAGCTTTGGCCTCTTTAGCAGGCGCCAGGGCTTGGGGAACGCTGGCCAGCTCATCTGTGAGGCTCAAGCTGTTCTCTGCAGAACACACGCAATATGCTTTTATAACAACCTAGAATACTATTAACAGGGAGATGAAGGCCAAATGAGGTGTGTGTTGCCAACCTATATTAGGCTGAAGGGGGTCACTGTTTCCCAGGAAGTGCATGGCCAGCTGTTGGATGGGTCCGGCTAGGCCTTCCAGCCCAGGCACTGAAGGGGGCATAATAAAGGGCCCTGAGGGGCCGCCCTCCGGGGCTTTAAGCACGGGACCCACAATTAGCTCCACCCTGTCTGTCTCCAGCCCCCAGGGACGGGTCAGCTCATTGATGTCCACCTATCAGAAAGGACATCACTATGAAGGTTGCATTTTGAAAGATACATTTATCAAGTCACGGTCAATAAGGTGCAGCAGCAACATCAGCTGATATGTGCTCACCCCCAGATATTCTTCTAGTTTGAGTCTTTCGGTTTGTATCTCCCTGACGGTCTTCTTGGACAGGCTGTGGGTCATTGCGTTTTGGGCGGTGAGCCTGGTGGAGGCATTTAGATCCTGGATGGACACTACTGACATAACAGGGCTCCAGATCCGGAACTGAATGTCTGCCCCAACAGCCACTATACCCCCATCTCTCGTTGTCACCTGGCAAAGAACAATAAAGTTGTAAATTAGGTTTTTACAATACAAACACAACTTCATTAGAAGCTGTACAAAATCTTAAAATACTCACAATTGCCGAGATAAATCTACTCTCATTGCATGAAAGTGCAGTAACTCAGATGGGATGCTGACAGAAATTCAACATCAGCTGTACCTGGCAGGGAGGGATGTTGAAGGCCCGTGTGCGCAGGTCAACTCTCTGCCACTGGTCTATGAGGGGCAGAATCAGAACCACTCCCGGGCCTTTGGGAGGGCGGACACGACCCAGACGGAACACAACAATTCTCTGGTAGTTGGGTACCGTCTACAGACAGTGTGTGTAGTTAAAAATCTGCGGTGCGGAAAGTTGACTTTGCCACTTTTTTTCTAAACTGAGTTGGTTTAAAATAAATGTCACTAACAAGAGAACTTACTTTCAGAACAAACCATCCAGATAGAGGGAAGGTTATGAACGTGCTGATATAGACCAAAAACGTCACTATTATATTGCAAATCCAGGACAGCCATCCTTGGGAGGTGTCTTGACACAAAAATAGCAACAGTAATTATTGGTAATCTTAATTAGTGAAAATAGTTTGCAATACTAGATACATCAGTTATGCACTGTTACAGTATTTGGGGCAAACAGTCAATAAAGCCCTGCTCACTCTGTGTCCCCTCTCACTTGCTTGCTTGCCGCCCTCTACTGTGCGGAGGGGAAACTTACTGTCCTCATGAGTAGGTATACCCCCCTCTCCCGCATGCTCTCTGGCGGGGAATGTTTTTACTAGCTTATAGTTAAGTTTTGCCCCCATTTCACTTTCTTCCAGGAAGCCATAATAATAAGGCATACAGTATATTTCTCAGATATTATTATCGACCTAAAACAAAAAGGTAAGTGGGTATACATTGATTCATCACCTTGCAGGCAGGGGGGGGGGGGGGGCATTAAGCAACAAAGGTCGACACAAGGGAGCCAGACGTTTCTCCGAATAGTGTCACCTTATTTATAACAGTGTACTGAATGTGCTCTTACAGGGTTAGCCATTTTGCAACATATTTTACATACCAGTGAAGTCGTTGTCAGCGATTTTAGGGATGTAGTCAAATGAATGTCCCTTGTGATGGTGGGACTGAACAAAGCTTTCTGTAGCCACAAACAACCCAGCATTTGCAGGATTGGATTCTCTCTGTGACAGAGACTGATACTGGTAGCCTGGGGATTTACCAAACATCGTTCCGGTAAATTATCTCTGACAGGAAAGTAAACACCGCATAGTAAATGTTAAAGTAAAACTAAGACTAGGGTAACAGATAAGTGATACAATATTAGAATAAATGTTTGGTTATTGTTGATATCTCAAAATTGTCTCGGCGTTTTGTTAATGAGATATACTTCCGCGTTTGTCTATTGCTCTGGTGGGAAAATTGTAGTCTCTTTACATAAATAGTGAAATGTTGCCCTCTAGGGGACATGAGGGTGACCTGCCAGATGATAAACTTTCAAACATATTTTCTTTATTTTTGTACAAATACATAAAAATCCATTTAATTAGAAACCATGAACATAGTTGTTATCCTCTTCAATATTATTCATTATGAAAATTGTTTTTATTTTATTTATATAATTTTGTATTTATATTTTATTCAAGAAACTTTGATGAGGTGACATCGTACTACAGTCAGGTTTTTTCGCATACACATTAGTGAAGTGTAATTATACAAAACAAATATGACAACTTATTTAAAGGATTATAAAGCAGCATCAAATAAAGACAGAAAGTTTTGTCAATCGATCAGACATTTGTTAGACATGGGTAATATTAGTTTTTGAACATATCACACAGCAGCTTTTCCATAGGTGTGTTTCCAATAGTCCTGTGGAAGAACACCTTCTCTATCCTCTCAGAACTAACAAAATGTAGGGATGGCAGCAGCAATAATAGTCTCCCAAACCTAGATCAAACAAGCAAAAATGTATATTTTTGGAGACTAGTATTATGTAGAATTACATATTTGTAATTGTATGCTTTTTCACTGACTAAATTGTTATATAAAGAATATTACTGTTTTACATATAATATAATTACTTTGCCCAAAATGGACGGAGCTTACCTTGCACTCTGGCTGGGGTATACGGAGTGGATGTGTTGGCCTAACATCACCTGGGACTGGTCTTGCAGATTCTCCACTTGCTCAGGATCTTTTAGACCACGGGTTTCTGTTCCATGAAAAAACACACATGGTATGTTAGTAACCTAACCACAAATCACATATTACTGTTAAATGATGGTTGAGGAAGACTTACCTGGCTTGAAGAGCACAATGGCTTTCAGGCAGGCAAACTCAGTGGGGTCTACAGCCAGGACCTTGAAACGATGAAAGGCCTCTTCCACAACCCGCAGATTGGCAGCCAAAAGGCTGCTCTTGGACTGCTGTGCTGAGGAGGGGTCAGGCAGGGAGAGAAGGGGGCAACTGTCCAAGGGCAGGGACCACTGGATGGCACACAAGAGAAACAGTTCACTCCAGGCTTCCTCCAACAGAATCACCTTGAAAGAAAACACACAACTGTCTTAGTCTCATGTACCTACCTCCATGGCATCCCATATGCACAATGTTATCATTTTAGTTCATCAGGTGTAACATTCTTTTAGAATCTTCCTGATTCTATAGTTACATTTACCTATTCATGTGACTGCACTTTCCTGGTTCACGGACATTTATCCCCTATTTCAACAGCCAACTCACTGAACTAAACTTATTAAATGTTTGCTGTAGCGGCTCTTACCTGGTCCCGGAATGGAAGGTGAGAGAATACCGGCAGGTTCTTCACCCACTTGACTGACATGAAGAGTAGGCGAGCAGAGGTCTCGTGCACACTCTCTGGAACGCTGGAGTTGCATGGTGAAGATCGGCAGTCGGCGCTAATCTTCTCCCGCTCAGGCTCATTGCTGGTCACGTCAATGTTTTCATCCACTGCAAACCACAGAAGAGAAAGTAGTCACTAGTGGTAATTGAATGAAAACCATTCTTGGTGATCAATGTTCCAAGAGTGAATAGTGTTCATTGGTCCCAAAGCCCATGTTGTTCTCACCGTCCTCTGGCTCTAGCTTGGCACAGGTCTCTGCAGTCATCAGACTGACCATGAAGCGGTGGTTGTTCTTGGGACTGGAGGAGAGCTGTGCTGGACCCGGAGGGCTGACCGAGGAGCTGATGGGGGATCTGCTGACTCCTGAGTAGGTGGAGGAGGCCCTAGACTTGCGTGTGGTGGTCAAGTACTCCTTGCATGTGTCCATGTCCATGGAGTCCACCCTAACCTGGGCTGTGCTGCGGGGCTGCCGCTCGTTCTGTACCGCTGAGAGAGGGACATAAACAAAGGGCTTTAGGATGCAAAGAGATGGATTATCCAGCTTTTGGGTAAGGGGAACATGTGTTTATGACTTACCATCTTTGTTCATGCCAGCTTGAAGGCACCTCTTCAGCCGACAAGCTTGGCACTGATTTCGATGAGCCTTGTCCACTGGACACATGCCGTTTCCAGCCTGGCACCTGGGTTGGAGATAAAGGTACTGTAAACCTGAACTCAACATTTCTGAACACAGCATAAGCCTAAAATCAATAGTATTGCAGGGGTTGTGTCCCAGAATTAGAGTATGTTATATAATTTCAATCTTTAGGACAGTCTGTTGGTACTACGTGCACCTTATTCCATTGACAACGTCACTGTTTCCTCTAACCTGTAGATAAGTCGCCTCCTCACACTACGCTTGAAAAACCCACTGCAGCCATTGCAGGCGTACACGCCGTAGTGCTTCCCACTGCTGGTGTCAGAACACACTTTACACAGCAGGCCAGGGCCCATGGCTTTCCCTGGAGCTGTAAACCGGGGAGAGAGAATATGGTTTAAAGAAGGTACATAACATTTTTTGTAATTCAATGGCTACTATAAGGTTTTCAATAACTACAACCATTCTAATATTCTCCTAATAGGCAAAGAGTTTTTTCGCCATTTAACAATGTTTTGGGGAAGGTTAATTCAGATGATTTACACCAGAACTGTTTGCTCACCTGGTTGCTTTTCATTTGAGCTGTGCAGTTGTGAATCCTTGGAGTTGATGGAGGCAAGCATACTGATCTTGGTCAAGTGGTCTTCCATTTTGAGAGCAATTTGGACTGATGCTGTCTTACTGAGACACACTATTTTGTTCCTATTAAATTATTCAATTCAAAAAGCAAATGTTTGTCTGCTTGAAGATATCTTCATCGGTTGGATCTCAAAGCAACTCGAGTCCTCCGGGCGTTCATCAAGGGAAAACCTTGAGTGCAGAGATGGAGGAGACAGCAGTGTGCAGTAGATTCCCCCCAAATTACCCCCTTTAACTTTCCGCTTGGGCTGATGTCCCAAGCGTATTGTTCCTGCACTGAAGTTTGTGTGCAGTCACAGACAAGATACGCCCGGTCTTCTCCTTTCCATCTGTCGGCAGACTGAGCGTGTGAGTGTCTGTCCTCCAGGAGCTCCCTGAAGAAAGACAAGGAGATTAGTGCCAGGCTTTGATGCTGTGTAAGCAAATGCTTTTTTTGTCATCCACTTAATCTTTACTGTCCATCTAAGAATGGATCAATCAGTCACACTTCAGGGTGGGAGAAACACAATCGATGAAATACTAGAACGACGATGAGAATGGTGTGAATGAAGAAGCCAGGTTTCATTACCCAGTGTTGTCCCTCTCTCTATTTTGTGGTTTGCAATTTTAATATGAAAGGATATTGTCCTGAATCATGTCTGAAATGGTTCATGTCATTGTTTGAATTGGGTAGATATTTCTGTTCATACATTATGGAAGCCATTTTCTTTGTGCTGTATAAATAATGGCTGAGACTTCACCTAATTTACTACCTGGCTTTCAGCATACAGGTCAGATCTGGCCCGCTTCAGCTCTAGCATATCATCCACTAATCCGGCCCTATTGCCATATGACTCAGTGTGAGTAACGCTAATCCACAGCAGCTTCAGCACATGCCAACCTCAATATCTAGTGTCGATTCTAGATTCCTGCTAATCTTCCTCTAATTCCCATTTCCCCTGAGTCAATGATAAGTTAATGCACGGTATCTTTGTTGCTTGCCGTTGTTTCTTTTATGCATGATAAGAGAACCAGCCTGGCATCATAGTCTCCAGCTACTGTGTCCGTATTGCTTTGGTCCTTCCCATGATACAAGCATTATACTGACATGCCATGTGGCCTGTGGAGAACACAACCATCCCAAATCAACTAAGTGGCTTAGCCTACCATGAAATGTGGTCGGCCTTGCCTGGAGGGGTCCCAGCAAGGGGAGACGAGAAGAAAAACAATTAGCTGTAAGATTGAAAGAGCAGAAAAGGTTGACCCTTAAGCCCATTCTTCTGCCATATGGTGGCTGCTCTCTGGGTCCCCAGTCTGACTAATTAGTGACCCCTGTGTGATTTGCTGGTAATTAGGTGGGCTGAAGTCAGTGATTTACTTTTTTTCTTTGATTTGTGGGGTTGAGCTTCTTAAAGTCTTACATAGAGCGGGGTAACAGGGCAACACCAGACAGCCACACCTACCCTGTCTTGTCTTCCGCCCACACATGTTTCTGGTTAAATACGGTAGAATATATGGGGTTACAAGTGGCCCAGGGGGAAAGACCCATTCTCATCAACATTTTTGTTAAACATTTTTCCTCAACTCAAAAGTAAAATGGTGTGCCATGCCTCAGGTAAGACCAGACAAGACCATAACCAAACCTAAGACTTCTTTCATGTGGAAAATCCCAAATAAATCACTGTTGATTTAAGGAGGGGCCATTATGTCCAGAACAGACTCCTCTCTGTTAAACTAAACTAGTGTGTAAACAGATTAGAGAGACTCGGATGAGTCCATGGGGGTTTGTCTGGGCTGGCAGACAGTCTCTTTCTGGACCTCTGAACTCGTCTGTAGACTCTACCGTCCCAAAGATGATGCAGGGAAACAAATGAAGATGCATTCTGTAGGATTACAGAAGCCTAGTGTTAAAGCCTGGCTGGGCTGTAGGTATCCAACCTGTGTGGATTAGCCTGTGCTCTACCTGCAAGTCAGGGGGAAAGCTGATCATTCCTGTCTCTGTATCAACACCTGAGCTTCAGCTACGCCGGATCTCGTTTAGTTTTCCTGTCAAAGTTTGTTCTTACATAGTAGGTTGAAGCTATTTTATGTCATATCATCTTCCAAACTATTTAGTGTGCGAATGATTCAAATCTTGAAGAAGTATAGAGTCAGACTGAATGTTAACAATGTATTACATTTTGTGTGGATTATGTGACATTGTAATCAGGTAAAGCTTAGTTTAATTTCAGATACCCTTGTATTTTGGTTACTTGTTACACTCAACTTAGAGAATATACTCCTTTACTGAATATTGTGTTAAACATGATGGGCAAGAGATGGCATCATTCAGAGAATACTATTGAACGGCTATTCGTTATAAATGCTATTCTCCTTTATCGGAAAAAAATACACATACATTATTCGTCACTACATATTGAACTAGTTCCCTTTTATGGGTTGAGTGTGTGCCAGTATTGTGCTGCTGCCATCAGCATTATCTGGCATGCCATAGCTGGGGTTAGGCCTAGGAGGGATAACTGTCGGATTGTTCCTCTGCTGAGCACCATGATCGGGCTCAAAGGCCCTGTGATTGTTTAGCACATCCAGACACATTTAACCAGCCAACTGCCATGAGCCAGGTGGGTAATTAAGACGTACTGCTGCGCTCAGGAGAAATATTGATGTTGACAGCAGCAAGCCACATGAAGCCTGACACGTGCCAGCTGATTGTCATGCCAGCTGTTGGCAATTGTTTACTCCCTATGAGTGAGGGTCTAATAAAGTGCCCAAAAATACTTTATACTCTTTTTGAACTGTTGAACTGGCATTACAACAGCATCTTAATGAATATACCATACATCAGCATCATGAAGGTGTTCCTGTATGCTACTTGTCCTTGAGCGGATGCCCTTGACGCATAAGTTCACAACTTTGCATCATCTAAGCGCCTTTTCACATAATCTCCCTGAATGTCGTCTATTGTCAAAGAGTGAGATTAACTTTTTAAGTGGTTGGCCTGTTTGCACGTAAGCAGCACAGGGTTTATTCTTTCCTGTAGCCATATCGTCTCTTGAATAATTTGTTCATGAGGTTATCATTTTAACCATCCTGTTACGTTAAGCGTCAATTTGAGCCATTTCGTCTTTTATATAGACTGTAATAGTAGATATCTCAATATTTGTTCAATCACTTAAGATTTTTTCCCCCAATTTAGGATCATGAACTAATGTGCAAAATGCGAATATGTTGTTGTTGTTGTGTTGTGGAATGTCTGTGCAGACTTTGTGTTCTAAGATGATGTTGTGGGTCATTTTGATTTAAAAACATGTGAGGGTAATTGCACAGAACAAAAATAGACATTTGTCTTTGATCCTTTGGCCTTTGTTATTTTATACAATTTGAAAAAGATTGAAAATTAAGAATTTCAAAGATGATGAAAAGCAAAGCAAATTGAAAGTGAGTAATTTTGACCCAAGACTTTCATGTTTGCAGGTAATTATACAGAGCCAAAAAAATAAAATGTTAAATAACCAGTTGTCAAATATAATATTGTAATACAAATATATATCTAATTTGTTCTTTGTGAATAGACAGATATGTCAACAAAATTGATAGTTTAACCCGATTCTTTGACCAATTCATGGTATTTAAACTTTGCAGCTCAATTCGACACCCAACATAACATAAGTCATTTTTTCCAACATAATAGGAGGGTTAGTTATACAACTATAACTTTGGGGGTACAAGATGAGGTTTATTATGATTCCACCATGCAAGTCAACTACTGGATTGTTAGTACTTCACTTACATATTGTGAGTTACCTGTTTATAAAAGGTCCACTAAACAACATCATCTGGTGAGCCAGCCAGCAGGAGGGTGGGAGCAGGATTGGGGTGTCAGCATTCTGGACACCAGGGATTAACCCCCAACTCCACACCATCTGCTGTGGCTTCCATAATCCGTACAATGGGAAAATCAATTGTCTCAGGCCAAATCAAAGACAGGTTGGCTCAATTTAACAAGTGCATTAAACATTAGTGTAACTTAACCAGTAAAAGCACAGTACTGCTGACCAAGGTAATAGTGAGCTAATCAAGGGAGTACACCACCCAAGAAACTAGTTACTAGGGGAAATTAACAAAACAACTAAGTACAGTTATTTATAGTTCATATACAATAGGTGTGGAATACTTGCATTACCTGTAACAATTGCACATCAGTATCCTAGATAAGTGGCAACAGTTGAACAAGCCACTGTATCTCAACCCTATTCACAGTAATAGTATAGTACAACAAAACACTAAACATAGTTTCATTTTACTTTAATGTTTATTGCCCTTGTATAAATTGTGTAGTGGTTGATTAAAACGTGCAAAAAAAAGTTATATATCTAAAAAATGTGTCAAATAAATGTCAGAAAATCACAGGAGTAAATATTTCCCTCCGGCAACCATTAAAATTACAGATGATCACGGAGTGCTTGGCGGTGAAAAAGTCTAAACACCCGGTCGGATTTTCTGTATTTTAACAGTGAATTATCCCAATACATCAACCCTGAAATTGACACGCCCAAAACACAAACACAGTGGTAGATGTCTCTGAGAAAAAATAAAAAGATTCTTAAATAAAAGCAAGCAGCAAACTCGCCTCTTGTTAAAGAAAATAAGGCATGATTTAGGTTTTAGTTCTCATAAGAGGTTCACAAATAGTTTCATAGCACAGCAGCCTGACTTTATTTATTCCAAGGATTGAAACGGATTGCAGTTTTTTTTTTCATTGTGAAATCTTCACACACCCTGATACTCGTGTCTGCAGTGGCCCACAAACAGGGGCTCTGCCTGGATGCCCCGTCTGCACAAAAATATGACAGTCATTATTAGGATTAATACCTTGCATGACATAACAAACAGTGTTCCCTTTAAAGCTTGCTGGGGAAGCGCAACGATACCTCAGCAGCTTGCAGCGGAAGTCCTTCAAGCGAGGAAAAGCCTGTTCCACACTGGAGGTCTGCTTGGCATCACTCCACAGCCTCTCCGCTGCTGCACTCGCCCTGGGCCTAAGAACACGGAGCATTGGATTTCATCGATTCCCAAGCACCTGTCGTGTAGTCTTTTCAACTTCTATTAGTTCATCCCGCATCTTACCACAAGCGCGGAGAGAGATTGGTGGCGTCAACGTACTCTCCCCACATGCAGATCTCCCCACCTATAACCAGCAGCTTCTGTTGTTCAGTCCCTGTGAGGGGGACATAACAACAAAACATTGTCACAGCAAAATAAATCTACAAGATACCTACCTGCTTATATGATCACAATCACACATCTCAAACCACAGCACTGCAATCAAATCCAACCCCTCTTATGTACATTTGGATTAAAGCCAGACCGTCATCGCTTTCCTCAACAAGCCCAAATCATGTCCAATCTAGACTATAGTGCCAGTCATTACTGCATGGAAGAATTAGCACTTTACCCAGGCGCACTACCATCTACAATAGAAAGTAGAAATAGATTGGAGGAGTAAATTAGAGAAATAGAAAGACCCAGTAAGCTTTACTACCTAATACTACTTTATTTTTTAACCACTGAATTCCATTATTGTATGCCTTGCACACACCAGGAAAATCCTGTGGATCTACAGGGTAGAATGTGCGCCAGTCCTGGCCAAAGGTGATGTGGTTGATATACCAGGGAGCAGCAAGTAGGACTCTGTGGCCAGCTTGAGTCATCCTGCTCAGCTCTGCCTGGTACTCGGCAGGCAGGCCTTTCCAGACGTGCAGCACAGTGTCCAATGGGATCTAGCCAAGGGGACAAACAATAGGTTGCCATGCACTTATGCTTTACAAAAAGTGGTGCGAGGGCGCGTCTCGGAACCGCTGGGCTGTTTAATTAGCTAGTTTACATTTGCATTTTAGTCTTACATCGAAAGAGGTCTTGTTACCAGAAGCAAACACAGCAATGGCTTTATCTGGGGGTTGAAAATTTAAATGTACCCACAAGTGACATTTGCGACCATAGAAAAGGATCAAGTGCCCCCTAGTGATATAAATCTGCCGGTTCACAAAGTTCAAATTATGTGTAATATTAATAATAATAATAATAATAATAATTTGATATAGATGTAAAGTGTGGTGCAAAAAAAAAAAAAACACAGCAAGGTGAGCTAATTTTTTTAGAGCACACTGCACACAAAACCCGGTTCTGACCCTTGAAGGCAAGGGGCCAAACAGTGTAGTAGCGGGCCCAGTCATGGGTAGGTCCGGGCTGATCTAGGTACCATGGAGAGGCCAGGATCACCTTCAGACCGGCCTTGGTCACCCTGCGCACCTCACACAGGTAACAGCCTGCCTTCCATACCTCTACCACTGACAGAGAGCTGTGCTGGAACACAAGTCTAAGGCTTAATAGAGGCATTCGACAGGGGCCTTAAAGACTCAGTTGTGTGGATGGGATCAACTCTTTCGTTTCATAGTTTTTGCACCGCTTGGAAATGCGTTTTCTGTGATGATACTTACGGTTTCATGGTAGTCAAACACATCCTGCCAAACTATGGATGTCTTATTCAAGGTAGAAGTGATGTTAACAATACTGAAATTACAAACAGAAGCGTCAGGAATGTGCTCTTTTCACCACATCTCTTACTGATAACCGGTCTGCTGGTTCTCAATATCCTGGATTCTAGGCTGTCACATGTACATTACTTCTCCATGTAGAAGGATTCCAATTTTGTGTAATCACTTCCAAATCCCATCTTCTTCATGAATGCCTGAATATCAGGGTTGGATTTCCTAAATGAAGTAAACACCAGATACCATTGATTCAAATGATGAACACATTATTATTACTGGGGTAAGTCTTTGGACACCAGGCATATGAAAGCACCCCGGGAACCCTTACCAGCATGTGAAGTCAACTTCATCTCCCCCTAAGTGAATGAATGAATCAGGGAACACAGAGGCCACCTCCTTAAAGAGGGTCGTCATGAACTGGTAGCTGGAGGGTAGAATGGGGTTGACAGGGCCAAAGGTGCCAGATGGGACAACCCCTTTGAAGCAGGGAGTCAGCAGGCCAGGCTGCCCTGGGGAAGAGTCAGACAGAGCTCTGGTTAAGCAACAGTTTCCAATGTATGCATGAGCACACGCACTTGTCAGCTCTACCACTGAATTCGGTGACCACTGTAAGCACAAATAAGTTGCTTTACTTCCTTAAAATGAAACACTGAAGGTGGCGATCCCAACAAAAAAAAAATCTATCCCATAGTTTACATGTGACAAAATATATGTCGTCCATACATGTTGACTATATGGTTATATCAATCTCAATCATCTCAAATAACTGATCGTTAGGAAATTTCATTGGACAGACGTTATGCTACAAATGCTAATATATATATATATATATATATATATATATATATATATAATAATGTACCCTGAACCTTTTGAGGCAGTCAATGAACATAATCTAAGACTCAGCTTTACCTTTTCCCCAAGACTGGGTGTGGCCTGGAGTGTCAAACTCGGGCAGGACTCTAATACCACGAAGCCTTGCATGGGAGATGACCCGTCTGACATCCGTCTGAGTGTAGATATGAGTTGAGGAGTGGAAAGCCCCCTTAAACCAAAGAAAGAGATGTTTTCATTCAAGGCAGAGAATCCATTAGTTCTTGATCATAATAATCACCGTAAACAATTAAGATACGCCTCATTGTATAATAACATATAGTTTGATGTTGGTACATTCGGTAAGGCCTTAATGGACCCAGACATCATACCTTACTGCTGAGGCCAGGAAAAGTCCGGCTCTGGTACGGAAAGGATGGATCGTCAACGATGTGCCAGTGAAACACATTGAGCTTGTTGTAGGCCATAGCATCCTGCAAGAAAAACATTGTTTTCAGGATACACCAAATGTAACATTGATGTTTTCACTCTAACTTTTTGGAGTTTTCTGAATGATTACCAGAGTGTTTAGAATGGCCTTCACAGGTAGATAGTGACGAGAGGTGTCCAACAGAAGGCCACGGAATTTAAACCGGGGGAAGTCATTTATCTCAGTCTTGTTCACAAAAAGCTGGCACAGAAATGAAAGGTAGAACAATTTCTGAACATCTGGATCACTGATAATTTATCATAATGACATCATAAATAAATAAATTGCATCCATGCATCTTATATAATGGATCTTTTAACATCGTAACAGGTATATTGTGAAATGTCTTGAAAACTCGTTCCCCAGCATAGTTGCTTGAGACTACTTACTGCACCAAAGTTATCCTCATACACCATCTGACTGAATGTCTCCAGACCTGAATTTGAGAGGATACAACTTACATTTAAGATTTGCAAAAAATATATATATATTAAACAAAGTGGGACTGGCAACGTCCTTCTCTACTTACCTCGGAGAGCACCCCATACTGTATCTGCCTTCAGTACAGCTTGACCAACAGATACACTGAGTTTGTCTGTGGCAGAAAAAAGCACCATGTTACTTTGGAGTCAAAGAAGGATTAGAATGAAAATAAATATCTTAATGGATTGCATTAGCTATGGGCAATAAACACAATATTCTGCCAGCAGGAAATATAAAATGTAGCACATAAAGATTCAAATTAAAACATTTTTGTCTTACAATATAGCAAAGGTGTAGACAGACACAAAACAGAAAAACTCCCATTGGTTCATCTTAGTTCATTGAATTAGTGAGGCAACTACTTACAGCTTTCCGAAGAGTCTGCATTTGGATAACTCTCACAGTCAGCATGGTCCACAACAATTACAACTGAAAAGGGTCTCCCTCCATTGTGTGAGGACACCACATGAGGGTTTGGTCCTACAAGGGGTAAATAATTACAATGACAACCTTTACTGAGCATTTTCAGAACGTTATTGTGAATGGGATATCCCATTGTTTGGCTACTTCTGTAATGTTATTTCAGCAGCCTCCTTGTTTTCTTTACCATGTGTGAAATGTATGGAGTGTCTCATTGTATTGTTTTGAGTAGTCAAAGGCTGGCTGTTGGATAACAATATTGCATGCAACTGAGTACAAAGCCCATTGATTTACTTTAAAAGCTAACGTGAAAAACTGAATTGGTCAAGCAAACCAACAGGCTTTTTTCTGTACACAGCGGTAGCGCGCATGCGAAAACAATTAAAGGCTAAGAGTATGATACTGGTAGTCAATGTTAATTAATTACTTTGTAATTTAAATATCAAAAGGGCAATGTTATAGTTCAAATAACAAGATAAATAATTTATTTAAATGCTAATGTGTAATTCATCCTTCATATTCATTGGCTAGCGTATGTAAACACCTCTCTACTACACACAATGTGTAATAATACAAAGTTGCTACACAAAAATACAGGTGTCAATACACATTGCAACTATACAATACCGTAAAAACTATAAATTCTGTTTAAATTATCCAAAGGTTTATATTAGCTAAACTTTAAACCTACCTGACGCGTAGTCCGGGAAAATGAGGGTAAAGTATCTCTTGAATGCTTCATCCAAAACAGAGCAACCAGGTTGAGCAGATGAATCCTTCGAATACAGGAAATTGAAGTTTTGCGGGTTCAAGGCATAAGTTTCAGCATACCTTATAACGCGTTGTGGCAAAGGCCATACTGCTTCCAGTTTGTGTATATGAAGTAATACAATTAAAGCAAGAGAACATAATCTATTACTGTTAATTATATTTTTACATCCAATAACACTCGACATGTTGCTGTATTTCATTGAACGAGAATCTTCGTGCTTTCGGTTTTTGGCTACTTGAGTCAGGTGCTTCTAAAATTTGATCACATGATCTGGTGGGGGTGCAAGGTTGTTTCGGCCGACTGTATATTGAGGGTTTATCGAATCATGCCGTCAAACCTCAAGTAGGAACTCTCAGGCATTATTATTTATGAAAAAATACACAAGGAGGTCGATTACGAATTCTACAAATGTTCTCCTTTTTATGTGATAAAATGCCAAACCGTAATTGACCATAGCCTACTTTAAAATGTTTAAGCTGGCACCCTATGTAGAAACTCATTTGTTACATTTGTTGTCTTCATTGTTGACATTGCATGCTTTTACAATGTGGGGCTTTTCAATGCCTGCCTTTTGAAACAGGTAGATGAGATGGTCATATATCTTCTTGGGATTTTTTTTTACCAACGATCGAATGGCCGAGCATTACCGAGTTGGACCGGTCCATACGTGTGTCCCGATGCGTTTACGCGCTATTTCAGTTTATTATATACTTTTTTTATGTAACTGTAGTTACAGCGTATTCGTCTATTTTTGTTAAACGATACTCACTTGCACGCTGCACTTGGTAAAAAAACTATTATTTGAGTTACTTTGCCGAAGACTGTCGTGACGTATATTCGCAGACTTGCCGTCAGCTCATGACGTTTTCTTTGTTGGCTCAGCAGCGGCGACGTTTTGTTGTTACTTTCGCTGCAGCTGAAAAATATTAGCGTAACAGTCTCCCATTTGTGATTTTACACGGCTTTCTGTAATAATTTCTCATTCAAAGTAGCCAAGTGTGTTGTGAAGAGTTGACAAAAACCCAAGTAATGGACTCAGATGAAGGTTATAATTATGAATTCGACGACGAGGAAGAGGAATGCAGTGAAGATAGCGCTGAAGAGGAACCCGACGACGACACTCTGGAACTCGGGGAGGTGGAGTTGGTCGATCCCGTGGTGGCTGGTGGAGAGCGAGACGAATGTGGAGAGACCGGAGGCAGTGGCCACGGCCCTGGTCAAGAAGAGGAGGACTACCGATTCGAAGTACTGACAGCCGAGCAGATCCTTCAACATATGGTTGAGTGTATCCGAGAGGTCAATGAGGTCATTCAGGTAGGTATTTTGATGTAAAATGTCAGTTGCATAGAACAGCAAACTGTGCAGTGAAGAGTCGATGGGGACAGTTAGGTAGGTCTCAGCTCAAATTCAGGCCAGGGTTTATGGTATGTGCTGTGTAGCTGAGATAAAACAAAACAAAAATGCCGCTAACGTTAGTAACGGTCAACATATTTGCACGTTAATCATAATCTTTTAATGTTATGCATTTGAAAAACTTAAACAGCTGTTTCTGCTCTACGAAATATTCGAAAGTATTGCAAAAAGTTATAAAACGTTACTATACAAGTGCCTAGCAAGCTAACGTAAACTTAAGCTCGTTAAATGGGCTTCATCGTGTCATCAGCTGTTTGCTCCACACTGGCAATCCAGCCACCAGCTAGTTGCTATATACAGCTAGCAATTGCAAAGTGTATTAATTAATGTAATTCAACCTTATCGAACGTTGCGCAATTTAAGTCTTGGAAAGTGAAATACCGACATACCCTGATGGTCGGTGGTGAGGCGGCGGTCTCTACTACTTAAAGGCCTGCAAGATTACTTTCTCCGCAGAAAACGCTAAATTGTATGCAATCGTCATAAAAAATGCACAACCACGCTGATAGGGACATTCATTGACTATAGCCTTACGTGGGCCTTAAGTTTTTTAAATTAATCAGTAGCAAGACCACAACAGTCAACATTGGGATATGCATTTGTGTGGGAGTTGTGGTGCAGTGATGCTGCATATTATGTATACAAACCTTTTGACTTACTTCACAGGTTCTGGCGTGTTAGGGGTGGGGGCTGGGGTGCCACTTATCCCTATTAGCTTGTGTCACTTTGCCAAAAGGTGACTGCAGAAAACATGATTTATTTTATTTTTGGCTTGTGCTACCTTTAGAATTGTTATTCGGTTAAACCTTTAAGATATTGTCCAAACTTGTGTAGTTGAGTGTAAATCGGGGCAGTTCAATATCTTTGCTTGCATAACATTGAAGTGACAAATCCCCTTAAACCTAATTAAATGTATAGATTGATTGTACATTTTTGTTGATTTAGTTGTTTTCTTTAACACAAATAATATGTTATATATTTTCATGTGATGTGTCCTGAAACAGTGTTAAACTATTTCCAGTTTATTAGCAGTCTTCATTCAAACAAGCTTAGGATTGATTAATCATTATTTATGACAAATAAATCGGTATTCTGAACAGCATTAGTGGTAGATTTTGAAAGCTGTAATGTGCAATTCTCCTGTCTCTAGAATCCAGCAACAATTACACGAATACTTCTCAGTCACTTCAACTGGGACAAAGAGAAGCTGATGGAAAGGCATGTATTTTAAATCATTTGATTATTTTAACAACATGTCAGCTGTCAGTTTCTCATAGAGTGTAACAGTGAAGTTGTGTGAGATGGCACACCAAGGCACCACACCCTTTTGAAATATTTTTAAATTAGTAAACAGTTGAGCAATGGTGCCAAGCTGTGCAACATTTACTTGTGCACAGTATGTGTTGTGGAGTTGGTTGTCACTATGAATTGTTATCTGAGGTCAAAGCCCACGGAACTCTTCTTAGAATGACGTAGCACCAAAACAAAACATTGAATCTTTCTTGTTAATTTGGGTATCCATAGGTACTTTGATGGTAACCTGGACAAGCTGTTCTCTGAGTGTCACGTCATCAACCCCAGTAAGAAATCTCGGACGCGTCCAATGAGCACAAGATCATCGGCGCAGGACTTACCTTGTCAAATCTGCTTCCTTAACTACCCTAACTCAGTGAGTTGTACTATAGGCTAAATTTCAATTAGATAGAAGGCCTTTAATATTGTTTGTATGCGTTACTGTGCCGAGATCAGCAGTGGAATAAGGTTCTCAAGTAATCTTCTCTATTTAATGTTCAAAACATGTTTTTTACTTTTTTTATGAGTCACTTACAGTCTTCAGTAGTGATGGGTGTTTCAGTTGGTTTCCAAGCTTCCTTGATTCCCTCACCTACTTACCCAAGTTTTGCATCAGAATATCCTTTTATTGGAATCTGGAATTTAGATATGATTGCGCTATGTCTAGTGTGATGGGTTCCATCTTTTATTTATTTTTCCAAGTCAAAAATAAAATGCAAAAAGCAGTCAGAAAATGGCATCCGCTCCTATACAAATCATGAGATTGTTTTATTTGTCCTGCTGAAAAAACAAAAGTCTGTGCTGGCACATCTGTCTCATGTTTCCCTTGGCCTCAGTCAAGCCCTGTGGGGATGCTCTGACATAAACAGTATGCCCTGGTTTGCCCTTTATTTTGGTTATTTGGTTTGTAACCAGAAGGCTTATCTGCTTGCTCTAGTGTTCTTGTTTGAATCCACCGTTCATAAGCTATCCTTTGTAGCGTTCTTGGGGGGTTGGTGCTGGAGCCTCACAGGGCAAGAGGTGTGGTACACCCTGGACAGGTCACGACTATCACAGGGCCAACACATAGGGACAGGCAACAACTCTTACTCACACCTATTGACAATTTACAGTCACCAATTAACCTGCATGTTTCTTTTTGTACTATGAGAGGAAACCGGAGTACCCGGAGGAAACCCACTTGAACACGGGGCAAACACACAAACTGCACACAGAAAGGCCCTTGGGTCAGATTGGCAGTGAACCCAGGACCCTCTTTTTGTGAGGCAACAGTGCTCACCACCGAGCTACCGTGCTGCCCCATGCTTGTTTGAAACCAAAGAGATGAATATGTGGTATGTGTCCGCAGTACTTCACTGGCCTGGAGTGTGGACACAAGTTCTGCATGCAATGCTGGGGGGATTACCTCACCACCAAAATCATAGAGGAGGGAATGGGACAGGTACATCATCTTTACTAGCTGTCTTTGGCTGACAGTCAACTCTTGTGATTTTTCAGCCTGGTAGTCTATGTTTTTATTTGTATTTTGTGGTTGCCTTTTCAGACCATATCCTGTCCTGCTCACAGTTGTGATATTTTGGTGGATGACAACACAGTCATGTGAGTATATGTGGCACCATAAAGACTTTGAGAAGAACATGATGTGGGGGTGTTGTTATATGGGGCTTCAGTGCTTGTTTGGCAGCTTGGGCTTCACTTACTCCCCAGAGGTGTTTATTCACAGCAAAGCTAAGGTGTGACTTCCTGTTTTGCCAGGCTCCTGATATTTGACTGTGTACAGAGTCAAAACTAGGTCACTCCGATTCATTGACTGAACCTCAGAGAGGAACACGTGACGCCCGCCAGAGGCTTTGTAGTGGTGTTATGCTAGTGAGATTAGCTTCTCGGTACATCTTCTCGAGTCCCCTTACAGTTGCTGTGACAGTTTATGAAATAACGAGGCTAATAAAACCTCTGGGAGTGCCGTTCCAGCATGAAGGCCGGATCAGTTGGAGTAGGCCCCCGTTTCAGGGCATTGATACTAAGCTGTCACACTCCCTCCTGACCCAGATCTAATGCTGACTAATTGTCTTAACCTACATTCTGATCTTTCTTAGGACTACTGCATGTTTGATTACTCGTTACTAGGTGCCACAGTAGCACAGTCCAATAGTGTTGATGTTTTTATTTTGGTTTTTCCTCCAGGCGCCTAATAACTGATTCAAAAGTCAAGTTGAAGTACCAACATTTAATAACTAATAGTTTTGTCGAGGTAAGCTTCTACATTCCTCCTCAAGTCCATTCGGATCCTTGGTGTGGCCAATGGCCTAATTTCACAGGTCTCAATGCAAAACGATGCAATCTAACCTAGAGTCTCGTACCCCTCTCTCCTCAAAGTGTAACCGACTGTTGAAATGGTGTCCTGCGCCCGACTGCCACCACGTCGTAAAAGTACAGTACCCGGACGCCAAGCCCGTCAGGTGCAAGTGTGGCCGTCAGTTTTGGTAAGACAACTTCCCATGCAGTCTCCCTCTGCCTCGGCACAGGATCACACTACGGACGACAGTCCCACTGGCTCAGTTGCCTGGGGCTGCGGTGGAGGAGGTCCACGGCGCACCTCCAGGGACCATAGGCAACATCAGCAACCTCCCCTGGGATCCACGTTTCCTGTTTTCTGGTCATAGCTAATCCCCTGCAGGGGAAAAAAACCATAGAGAAGACTTAACACTGTGTTACCTGGAGTCTACCTCTACATCCCCTTTCTGTTTAAACAAAGAAATTAAATAAATGGTCCTCTTGGTTTCGCTAAGAAGCTACTTTTTTTTTTTTTACATCGCTGCTGAGTTAAAACAAAGGTTTTTAATGCGGTTGTGTTCTGCTCTCATGTTGCTAAGTGTGTATGATGTAAATACGACTATCCCTCTTTTATTTATCATTGCAGCTTCAACTGTGGAGAGAACTGGCACGACCCAGTCAAGTGCAAGGTATGTTATGCAATGATGACTTGGCTTTAGGGGGATGTATGTGTTGAATAAGCAATGTGTACAACTCACAAGGCTGAAGAGTTGTTTCACGTCTTGTGCATACAGTCATCTGTGTAGTCCTCGTCAGTCCTGGTGAGGATCCCTGACAACATAGCCTGACACCAGACTGCCCTGCTCATTCTCTCTCAGCCCCTTAGATGAGGGGTTCTCAGGGAATATTCCACTTTAGCTGGCCTTTACCAAAGAGTGCTTCTTGGACCTGTTTTACACCTCGATATGGTCGCGTCATTTGGGGGTCCTTGGTGATGATTCCGCTCCTGTTTTCTGTTTCGTAGTGGCTCAGAAAGTGGATCAAGAAATGCGATGACGACAGTGAAACATCCAACTGGATTGCGGCGAACACAAAGGTACCTCACAAGGCCTGCTCTGGACTAGTGCTATTGACTGTGTGGGTCGTGTGTCAAAACACTCCCGAGTGGCCCTCCGGTGGCCAGTAAAGCACGACCTCAATGCTGTAGTGTATGTTTAAATGTCAAACCACTGCAGTTCCTTAAGTCGGCAACGAGATAAGAGAAGCCATGGTAAGGTATTATGACGCACTCTCCCTCTTCTGCCCGTGAGGAATGTCCCAAATGCCACGTGACCATAGAGAAGGACGGCGGCTGCAATCACATGGTGTGCCGGAACCAGAACTGCAAGGCCGAGTTCTGCTGGGTCTGCCTGGGTCCGTGGGAGCCTCACGGCTCAGCCTGGTGAGTCGAGGCGATCACAGCTAGCGTCACCCGGCTCACACAAACCTATTGAAGAAAACAGAGGGAAAGCTTTCATTCATAGTTGGGTCTTGTGTAAATTATTAAGTAGCTAGGTGGAAGGAACCCGACCACAACTGTGGATGGGCAAATAAAGGAGCCTTTACTGGCCAAGGGATGGAGGGGGATTAAGGGTAGGGATTTCAATCTGATATTGGTACTGGTAAATATTGGTTCAGTAAAGGTTTGTGATGGGCAATACTGAGCCCTATCTGGGTAACCTCTCTCTGTAGAAGGAAACAGACTTGCTCCGTATTTATTGTTTAGGAAAGTCATTAACTTGGAGTTTTGCCCCTTAGGTACAACTGCAATCGCTACAATGAAGACGACGCCAAGGCAGCCCGCGATGCGCAAGAGGTATTTTTAGATAATGAACCTTCCAATGGCATTAGGCCTTCTGCTAATTATGTTTTACAGAGCGAGAAAGGGGTCTGGTTTGCCTAGCTCCCAGTCCGTCTGTACCTGGCGGCAGACCTGAAACTGTGCTGTGTGAGGGCCCCACAGTGTGCAGGGCCTGTGCAGGCCACCACCATAGCCTTTGTAATTAAAGCCAGGCGTGTGCTCTGCAGCGCTCCAGGGCAGCCTTGCAGCGCTACCTGTTCTACTGCAACCGCTACATGAACCACATGCAGAGCCTGCGCTTTGAGCACAAGCTCTACGCCCAGGTCAAGCAGAAGATGGAGGAGATGCAGCAGCACAACATGTCGTGGATCGAGGTGCAGTTCCTGAAGAAGGCCGTGGACGTGCTGTGCCAGTGTCGCTCCACGCTCATGTTCACTTACGTCTTTGCCTTCTACCTCAAGAAGAACAACCAGTCCATCATATTTGAGGTAGGGCCAACTGGGAGGGTGGCGGTGGAGGGCGGGCGGGAGCTCACAAGGATCGGCTTTCGTTGGGAGGTCTGTGTTTCCGTGATCTTCTTGACACTGGTCTGTGATTGTGTGTGTGTGTGTGTGTGTGTGTGTGTGTGTGTGTGTGTGTGTGTGTGTGTGCGTGCGCGTGTGCGTGCGTGCGTGTGTTAACCGTGGCTGAATAAACCCGATACTTGTTGGTTTGTGTGGCGTCAGAACAACCAGGCAGATCTGGAGAATGCCACAGAAACACTGTCTGGGTATCTGGAGCGGGACATCTCCCAGGACTCCCTGCAGGACATTAAACAGAAAGTACAAGATAAGTACAGGTGTGTGAAGTCACAGGCCAACCGTCACTGGCCAGGGCCACCTGGGTGCTGGGTTTCCTGGCTCTCCCTAATGCACCCCTCTCCACTCTCTTCCCAGATACTGTGAGAGCAGACGGAGAGTCTTGCTTCAGCACGTTCATGAAGGATACGAGAAAGACCTGTGGGAGTACATAGAGGACTGAGGACAGGACAGGTTCTTCCTGAAACCTTGGACACAGGGTTATCTCTGGCCATCCATTAAACAGGGCAGCACGGGCTTATGCAGGCCTCTCCCTCGGCTAACCAGCCACCCTTGCATCGGTTTTCCTGGATTTGTTTAAGCGAATTGTCAGAGTACACTATATTTAATTCAAAAGTTAGGATATTAGAGAAAATAAGTGTACTACGCTATTGTTAGCATCTGATTGAAGTCTGAGAAAGCTGAAAAAAGCTAACTAAAACAAATGAGTCTTGTATGGAAACATCTACCCTTTTAGTATTTTCTTTTTTACCTTTTCAATTTGTTTTTATGTATTCTGTCTATACCTACTTTTTTCTAGACCCAGATACATTGGCCATGTTGCTTAATTGTGGTAAATCCATCTCTGGGTTGTTGAATGTTGAAAGGGGCAAATGCATTTTTTTTTAATTAGACAAAAAAATATCAAATGCCAACAAACTGAAAAATGCATATTTTTTCAATTTGTAAATATTGGATATGCATGAACGTCAAAGCGCAAGAGTGGCACGTGTTTGCATAATTTTTGGGTTTAGAATGATTCATTCTTTAACCAATATTGGGAGAAGGTATGTGCTGGTTGTAGATTGAGTCAATTTGAAATCACTGAAGTGGAGCGTTGCGGTCTGGATGAGAGACTTTTCACAAGAGTACGATCTCCCCCATCCTCCACTAACCACGTTGTTTAGAGATGAGTGTTGCACAGGCTGTGCTGTCGGACTTAGTTACAGGGCATTCCAACTTGCAAACATGTTTTGACACAAGTCTACAAAAAGGGCATGGCAGCTTTAAAGAATTGTGAGGAAAAACTGGCATATATGAGGAATACACTACCAGAACCATCTCTCTATGCTAACTCTCACAACTCTTTCAGTGTTTAGAGATGTACAACGTTCAAGAATTGTTATAATATTCACTAGAGACAAATTTGAGTGACATTCACTCGTCACTTTTTCATTTGCTCATCGTGGACCCAGCTGGGTTGGCCTTCTATGCGCCAGTTGCACCTTTAAGGATAGGAGGAGGGTAGATGGACTGTACAAATACCTGGCTATCTGATGCTGGTCTGGAGCAGATTGCTGGCAAATGGGGTCAGGAATTTGCATCAATCTGCAATCTACCAAGTGTCAAGAATGGCATGGGGCCAGTGCACAGGGCCAAACCTTTTTTATACAGAGATTTTTTTTGTGTGTGTGTGTGTAAAAATGAACATTGATTCAGACCAAGTTGTGGAGATGGACTCACGTTAGCCTTATTTGACAGAGGAGTAAAATAGGGCAAATTCCCGGGGTTGGTTGTATATTACTCATGTTTTTCCGTTTGTTAGGGGATGCACTCCTCAGGTATAGCATTGCTCTGTGATTTCTGGATGTCATGCATGGATATCTGTTGGTTAAGGTCTCTGAACTATAGCAGTCTTAAAACGCTTGACTGAAAGAGACATGCACATACATCAATGACACTAGTGTCAACTTTCTGTTCAACACATCGATGTTCCGTTTTGTTATTGCAAGCTCCCACCCAAATATTCCTCAATCTTAAATGAGAAAAAAAAAAATACAACTTCTTGTTTGTTTGAATATTTGTCATGAGAGCTTCTCAGAGTAAAACTCTACCATGGTTACTACAAATGTTCAATACATGACACACCAATTCTATAAGTATTCTGTAATGTACAAACCCGGATAGAGAAGTGTGACTGTCTTCCAGGAGAGAGGGGGAAGATCTTATTTGCTTACATGTTACTATACACCATAATTCAAATGTATGTCTTAGGTCACAAGCTGATAGTGCAGATAAATAGGAGGCAGTGTTTCGTCTGTACAGTGTCATTTTACATTTTGTTGGTGCCCAAGCGATAAAACCAATGATTATTCACGTTAAATGGATTTACAAAGATGTGCAATTTTTCACAAGGCTGGACTGCAAATACAGGTTACGTCTACTGTTACTGTGACCTGGAGGTCAACACGCTCTCCAGTGCTCATTCCCTCTAATCGGGTCTGCTGGTTGGTGGTCCACGTTTTCAAGTTCGAATTCAAAGTAACAGAAGCAGCTACTTTCATTTAGTTGAGTCATCCAAAATGTTTGAATACTTTTCTACATATCTTTTCTTTATGATACTAAAGTTGTTTTATTTCATATTTACATAGTGTAAAAAAAAAAGTCAAATAAATTAGTTGTCTGTTTTTGAAGAAAACATTAAAGTGAAAAATGTTGCAAACATTGTTTTTGCATTAGCGTAAGTGTTTTTTCATTTAATATTTTATGCAATTATATAATTCATTTTTGTTTGCAGTCACTAATTCCTTACAAAAACATTTGGATCATATATGACTGTACTGAGTGTACATAGTGAGTCCAGTTGAATTGTAACAGGAAGGCAACATGAATCATTTGTTACATAAATATTGCCACAGGAGGGGGACAGACACCAGTACACTGGGATAAAAAAGCATGGCACACAGCGGATTTGTTCTTTAATTTTAACTTGGCGGATTTAGAACATTAAATTAGTAAAACAAACACCATTTTAAAACATTTAAGTTACTTTCTTTTATACATTTCAAAAGTTTAAAAAAAAGTATACAAAATACACTCACAATTTAACTTCAGCAGAGTTTGACCTCACAATAAAAACATTCCAATAAAAAATCCTTATCAAAAGAAAATTCAATGTAGCAGCTTCATTAAAGGATTCAGTAATGTCCGTCTGGGTTCAGTATACATTTTCAAACACCAGAAAAGGCATATGAAGCAGAATAAGGCCTTTTCATTTGTCCTACAAAGTTAGAGCGGCAACATCTTAAGTGAACAGTATTAATGTGTCTAAATCACTACCAAGTCCTCCAAGACATTCCACTATTATTTCACACTGTTCAACACGTTTAAACTTATAGAATAGGCATTTTAATAATAAGATCACCTAACTTCCAATTATCTTTTGGGTCCTAATCTAATACACTTACCCTGTCTAGTTGCAGGAATATGAAGAGTCAATGGTTTTAGCTTGGAAGAAGTAACTTTATTCTGACATACAAGACAAACAAAAAAGTCCTGCAGGACCCTGGCAGACCCCTGTCTCCCAAAATCACTCCCTTCTCCTTCTGCTCTATTTAGGTCTAAACTCCGCCTTGATGCCACATCTGTTGACCTGTTGTTGAACTTACAATAAACAACCCTCCAATACGACTTACAGCCGGGCACTAAATCTTCACACTTTCCCAGTAAACCCATCCTGCCCCATTTCTCCCACATAGGGTCATCTCAGGTCCTCTATCCTGCTATTCATTCTTTAAACAACCATATCTCTCTTTGACACTAGGTCCAGGTCTACCACAGAACATGGGTCTATGACGATTTCTGGTTCTATGATATTCCCCCAAAAGAGAAAATGATCCTCACCGACCTTAAAACAATTTTTTTTTTTTATCTCATGTAATTTCATCTTGTGTGGCGCAACTCAGAGATTATTGTTATCAGAAAACATTTGTTCGGATTTGAGATTGTGTCGAGTTGTATATGCACAATATTCAGGTTAAATTAGGGGCATAATTAATAAAACATTTGACAATTAAAGGTAAAAAATATCTTCTGTCACTTTAAGAAAATTACTCTTCTCAAATTGAGGCTGTAAAGTTGAAATGAAAATAAACTTGATCTTAAACAATGGTAATGTGTAAGACAAATTGTTACAAAAAACTCCATTATGTCCTTAAAGATCATCTAAAAACTAGCAAACTAGCCAACAAGCACACAGAAGACTGCTACTTCTTCAGTCAGTCGTCTATTTTCAGCCAGCCTTTCTTGTAGTCGATCAACAGCTCCAGGTAGTACTGCCACTCCGGCTCGCTGTCATACCTGACCTCAAACACGGTCTTCAGAGGATTGGGGTGAGACTCGTGGACCCGCATCACCGTTCCCCTGTACCACGCCTCAGTGCCGTCATCCTCCTCGTAAAGATGGCGGATCCTCTCACCCACTAGGTCCGGGTAGTAGAATTTCAGGGCTCGCCGGGCCCGCTGAACGGCCGAGCGCAGGACCCAGCGCCTTCGGTGTTCAGCACTGTGGCAGACAGCAAGGTAGGGACAATACTTAATCTTCAACAGGGACTTATGGCGTCTTTGGGAAGAGCCAGCCAGGGGTCGAAGTGTGTGAGAGAAGCCCCCCGTCCTTTGCAACCTCGGGGGAAACTTGGTAGACAACCTGGTAGCACGGTCCTGCTCAATGGCCTTCACCTTGGCTGAACATCTGCCCCTGTCTTCAGCCTCTGAGACTGGAGACCCCTGGTCGGAGACTGACTGGTAGTGGGCCTCTCTACCCTGGCACCCCTTGCTTAACAGCACCCTTCTCAGTTTGAGAACAACACCTGACCGGCTCATGGATCGCCCCTTCGCTTTGATTGAGTTGAACTTGCTAACTAGTGGGGGAGCAGACACTCTCTCGATTTCAGTGTCGCTAGGAGACAAGGAGAGTTCATCAGAGGACAGGGGCCGCGTCCACAAGTTGCAAGGCTCCTTCCTAACACGGCCCTTTTGACCCTCCTTGTTTGGGGTTGTCAACAATGGAGGTTCACCCACCTCCATCTGCTCAGCCACCTCATCCTCAGTGCAATTGAAAAGGCCACTCTCCCAGTCCTCCTCCTCTCCTTCATACGCCTTAACTACGCACCACTTTTCAACCTGCTGCTTGCCTTCGACAGTGTTCCCCTGGGACATGGTCCTTTCCTTAAATAGTGCACTTTTTGAGGTGTTCTTTTTCCTGATGATCTCTTTGGGTGCGTCTATGTGTGACTTCAGATTGTGGCCGGTAAGGCGTCTAGGCGACTCCGCAGCAGAAGCTAGTGCCACCGTGCTTTGTAGACCGGCTGAGTTCCTAGGGCCATTGACCTCTTCCCCACTCTCCTCTGGCCCTTTCCTGACCCACGCCTCCAGGTCTAGTCCTAGAACACAGGGAACCAATTGACAATCAGAGAGGAACAGAGTGGCAAAAACCAAGGTATGTTTATGGGCCTTCAACGGGCAATCGTCTCCCATTGAGGTAGTCATCTGATGTGTGTGGGTGATCGGTAGGAGTGAGGGACACAGGACACAGGAGGGTGGTTGTGGATGTGTTGGAGGAGAAAGTGTTAAGAGCATGTGGAAAGACAGGATATAGTGTGGGAGAACATATTAATAAAGGAAGCCCAAGAACCAAACATTTGAATGACAGTTTTGGTTCTGCTTTTCCGTATAATTTTAAAACGAAGAAGACCCAAAGAGGAAACAATGAACAAGCTGCCACCAACTATGCAACTCTAGTCTATCAACAGTCCCCTATGCCCACAGAGCCCCTGGTCCAAATTTTGCAAGCAATCACATGGGCGGCAGCGCTTCTTTCTAAACAAGCAAACATTAATCTGGATAGGCGTGACCCACTCACCAAGAAGCACCCCAAAAAGTGACACCAGTGCAGTGTCAGTAATAAACTGGAATTGAAAAAAACTGTTGGGCCGTCCTCAGAAAAGAAGAATTTAGAGAGCCCGGAGAAAGTCTGGATTCCTCACACTACGTTGTGGGTCAGAACATTCTTATGACGGAAACTCTTATTAATTAGTCCAAGATTTACTGAAATCATGTAAGTCACTGACTTATTGGAAAAGAACTGATGACCAGCTAGAATTGTTTCCGGGCTGACTTATATGGGTCAACAGGGCAGTGTCTTGGCTTAGAAAGCTGTGGTCTGTTAAATCAGGATATGTGATAGTCGATTCTTATGACCAAGAACTGGAATGTGCTATTGGATGATGACCTAGATTCTAGGTGTTTCCCTTATAACATTTACTTACGTTTACCCATTGGAAGGATGAGGAATCATCATTAAAATCACATGAAACTACTAGCCCAGAGTGTATACAAAGAGTCTGACTGAATTGCAATGCAGAATTGCGCAGACAGCATGCAGGCGGCTATTTCCTTCCTTTACAGGAAGTTTGTGTGGCCCAATCCAACAGTCACAGGATTAATATAACCACCCAAGGCTGTAGCATGGGCTTTCACACCAGCGCAGAGGTTTATGGTCAGCAACTTATTTGAAACAGAGGGTGTTAATTGTGTAAAGGAGTGGTCTGTTTAGTTTAGTAAGTATTGAAAATACACTTGATTCAATTCATTATTAATTCAGGTGAATGATTATTAGTTTGGCCATTAGAATAAATGAAGAACAACAAAGCTGAGGACCAGCATAGCAATATACAGATACCTGGGCTTTCTTTTCGCCATCAGATGAGGATGATTCTGTAAAAAATAAATGGATTTGAAATGGGAGACTTTTCATTACATTGGCAATGGGAAAATAACACCAAGACACATGACATGTTTATTGACAGTGGCATACACGTAAACTTAGAAGAGGTCCTGTCATTTGTCTTAGAAGTGCATTTGTGAAAGCTTCTGCTGCCTTGTTTATTGTACAGCTGTCTGGCTGCCATGTCGGAACCCCTCTCTTTTATCCTAATGTGGTTATGTTGAATTAATAGCATCTGGTTACTATGTATAGGTGCTCCCAGCTCCTATCCTGTTATGATCAGATTAAGATGGTGTAGAATCTCTCCACCTTAATGATAAAATGTCTTTCACACACTATATATTAAGCCACAAAAATAACGTATCCTCTCCTAAATGTAACTCGTAATCTTGAATGAGTGAGTTGCATAAAAATGCATACTGTGAGGTGTTCTGCAAAAGACAAGGCGGTTTTGGAATGGGCTTTTACCGAAGTCCTTGTTTTAACTCTGAGGGTAATGTTCACCAACATTGAGCGAGACAAAAGCAAACACAGACCCAAAAGGCAAAGCGATGCCAACTAAGTACGGATTACAATAAAGTTACAACCTATGCTTAAACATTTGTCATAACATGACTCAGAGGGATTCCGTTCAGTCATAACAAATAATTTCTTCTGTGAAAACAGCTTTCAAAATGCAGCAGAGCAGGAAATTGCCGAAGAATCGCTCACAAGATTTTCAGGTATACCATGGCAAATAACGCTGTGTGTGGGTGTGTGTGAGAAAGAGAGAAAATGTAAGTCAGGGTTTATGCGGTGTGCTTAATTGTCAGCAGTGTGTGTGTGTGTGTGTGTGTGTGTGTGTATTGATACATTTTTTAAGTTAACTAATAATAGGTATTAGTGATTGCCTACAAGATTACACATCAGAGAATTGGGAATTTAACTATTGTGTCTGTTAATGCAATTTATTGTAGAATGTGCTTTTGAACCAAGGTATTAATCATTATAAGTTCAATTACCCTTTAGCGGAAAATGGCTTCCTAGAGGTCACTGTTTAACCTCTAGGCTAGATATCGTATTTCAGCTTTGAAGCTGCATGCCTTTACCTTCACTACATCTATTTCTGATGTAAAAAGCAAGGCTGGCATTTCATTGAGGTGGATATAAGACAGCGGACTTTGGTGCTACATATAATTTTCTTTCGGACAGCGTCTTACACGTTGTAAGAGTATGATCCTTTTGCAAACCAGCTTATCCTTTGCAGAAGTACTATCTTGGTAAAATACTGGTATCAAACTTTATTATTTGGTTAACTTGTGTTTACAAGTTTGTTGTACAACAATAAAGCATTTGATTTCAACAATTTCTGTGTCGGTGTTGTATTATTTTCTATTTTGCTTTTGTTTGTGAGTTTGTAAAGATTGGATCCACGACATGGCCTTAAAGTGGCCAATATTAAAATCTATTGTGACAGTACATGCGATCTGACCAATACCAAAGAAATTAAATACGACCTGTTGTTTAAATAGCGGAGAAAACTGCAGGATATGCCTGAGGGACTACATGTCAAACAGCTTATATTGAGCACCTTACTCCTTGCAGGATTATTTTCATTCCGCTTGACGCAAACTCAACTCACCCAATCGCTTGCAGACACAGGCGTGGTAGAACAGGTTGAGCACATCTGCGTAAATGTCAGGCAGGTGCTTGAGGGACAGAAGCTTCCTGAGTTTGGAGGAGTAGGCCTTCCGGTGGAGCTGGGTGAGGATCCTCTCCTCGGAGAGGGTGGTCGGCCTCAGTGCCACCTTGTGCTCCTGCAGCACTTGGTCGATGAAGAGGCCCTGGACCTGGGGATAGAGCAGCTCCTTCACCACCAGCATGGGAACAAACACCGCTCCAGCCCGCATTACGTTGGGGAAGGGACAATGGCTCTGGCCTATGTACTCCTGTAGCCTCTGAAGAACCTTCTGGAGGGCGATTACCATGTCCACGCTCAGCCACACCTCCCTTGCCCTGGCCCCCAACAGGCAAGACACTTTCTGAGCTTTGGTGATAGGGGACTGCAACTTGTAGAGGTCCAGCTGGGAGAGCCAACCTCGAAGCTCCTGCTCTGGGGAGCTGGACACACGGCCGGAGACCAGTTTGCACAGGGACAGGTGGAGGTCTAAGAAGCTGTGACGGGCTGGTCTTGGGGTGCCAATAGTAACTTTGACCTCAGCTTGGAGCTCTGTGGGCGGTTTGGTCTTTTCTGAAGCCTGGGGAGGGTCAGAGCAGAAGCTGTTTGGCAGGATGATTTTGTGCGTGGACAGTATTAGGCATTCGGGGGGGATGTTTTGGAAGTTCCGTTTACAATCCAGTAGTTGGGGTGGGATGCTGGATGTGAGCTGGGGGGAGGTCGGCTGCTCACACTGTTGATTGAGGCAATTTTTGTGACTCAAAGTGTCTATCCTTGCATCGCTTGCCAGAGGCTGGGATTTCTTATTCATTGAGGTGTTCTCTTCAGTAGCCAGAGGAGTTTTCCTCTCAGATTCAAATTCATCGGGTTCACATTTCTTAGCCACCAGCATAACTGTGTTATCAGAGGAGTCATTCTCAAGCTCCTCCTCTTTGACAGTCATCTCAATGCAGTCACCTGGTCTCTCTTCACAGTGGGGCCCGTGATCTTCTACGGGATGGTCTTGAGGTTCCACCTTCTCCACCTTAATCAATCGGGGAGAAGGGACACTTTCAACAACAGGCTTCCTTTTTGGAGATCCTGGGTCAGCGACAGGAATCTCCTCTTTTGGGGCTTGACAGGAGGCAGGTCGGCGACCTTCAGCGTTTGGAGCTGCGTTGGTGCTGGGCGTCTCTGGTCTAAGTACAGCATGTTCAGACGCCTGAGGCCTGTGAGGGCCCTTGGCAGGGAGGAGCATTCCTGTAGCCTGCAAGTAGGCTTTGTACGGGGCCAAGCTGAAGACGGTGTCAATCACTGGCATGGGAGGGGAGCCTGGAGGATAACATACATCCAAGGTAAAATTATCCAATTCCATCTTTAGCCGTTTGTGAGACGAGCATTCATCAAGGACATCTCTGTTCTCCTCTATTTGCTTTGCTGGTGAGGACGTATCGCAGAGAGGTGTTAGGCTCCTTTTGAAACCGGCTTTTCCAGTGTCTGGAATGGACGGGGAAGCGTGTTGCTCATTTCTATGTACAACTTGAGGGGAGCCAGTTATTCTAAGCGGGTCAGAATACTTGTCTCCCGTTTGGTTACGTTTACCACCGTGAGCCGGTGACTTTGCGTGGAATGCACCCTGGGAATGAGCAGTGGCCTGAGATGGCTTTGACAACGCAACGAGATTTCTACACTGGGAGAAGTCCAGGGGTCGCTCGGAGTGTGGGCTGGCTGGCAGGGCACTCGCTCGGCCCGCATACAGCTTAGACGAGGGTGCACTGGGTTGTTCAATGTCCACATCTGAAGGGGATGCCGTGGGCCGAGCCATGTGCAGGTTTAATGGGGAAGAACTGGTTTGGCTTGTGTGCAGGCCGGCGAGGGAAGCACTTGGGTGATGTGGGTGCAAGCTAGACGGAGCCCACTGTCTATCAAGGGGGTCACTCATTTGGCTTGCATTCACATGCATTCTGTAAACGGCATGAGAGGGGTGGTCGAACCTTTTCAGAAACAAAGGATTTGCCGCAGCTATGGGGCTGGAAAGAGTGCCACTGAACATAGGTTGGGAAGTAAGGTAATTTCCCCGGGGGTCAGAGGGGAGATGTTTATAAAGCGTAGGAACAACCTCGTGTCTATGCTTTCTTTCTGCACCTTTACAGCCTGCAGCACTTTCTACTTCCAAACTTGCTTGTGGGTAGTAAAACATATGCTGATGTCTTTGCTGACCATATTTGGGCATGGGAGAGTTGCCCTGATAAACTTGGGTTGGAATTCCGTGTTGCACTGAAGTCACACGCTCATGCATGGGAGGATGATGATGATGATGATGATGGGAGGGGGGCAGGCCAGGATATGAGCCGGTTGGCATCTGTAACCGCTGATTCTGCTCAGCAGGGGGGCACGTGGAGGCACTGGGGTAACCTTTGTAGCTTGCCTCAATGAACTCCGACATATTCCTCGCTCGATTTGGACTTGAGTTGGGGTAGTCGTCTATGACCATGTCCTTCAGTGGGTGCCTCTCGGCGTTCCGCGCATACGGCACAGGCCTGCGATGCACCAAAGGTGGAGGCGACCGTCCCTGCAACAGCGCTCTGTGACTGTAGTGGGTGCTGTACATCCAATCGTCATCAAAGGCTGTGTGTGGCATACTATGAGGCACGCAATCCATGCCATATCTGGGCCTTAACGTACAGCCCAGCTCACTGCAGCAAGGGTTATGTCCATAAACAGGCTTGGGAATCGCCAGACACACAGAGCTGTCTGGCGGAGGGGATATAGTCTCGCCAACATTTGACTTCCTAAGAGCCAGAGGCTGAGCTATTGCAGCTTCGGAGCGATCACTCTGGCCAGGGCTCCTGTTGTAATATCTGAAGCTCTGCCTGCCTGGGGATTCAGGCACAGGTGAGGTATGGCTTGCTTCCGCAGCATTTGTGTTGTTGTCTGGACTGTAAACCAAGTGACTTCGTTGAGGCTCCTCTGTGCTGGCAAGGTGATCGACCGAACCTCTGCCAGTCAGCATTGCGTACTTGGAGCGAGTCCAAGCAGACGTATAGTCTGCTCCCCTGGGATCAAATGAAAAGTATGCCCCACTGTACTGGATAGACGGGTTATGGGGGTACCCATACTGGCTTCCTGGTTTTGGAATTCCGGCAACTGCTGCTCCCTCATGTCTGGGCATCTTGCTTTGGGCCACTGAGTCAATGAAGCTGTTCATCATCTTGTAGGGACTTTTTGACGGTGATCCAAGGAAGTTGAGCCCAATCTGTTAACAAAACAAAGATATCAGAGCATATTCTGTGTTATTCCTTGGGCTCTAATGAAGAATGTGAAAAAAAAAAAAAAAACACTTGGGAAATGGTTGCTTATAGACTTCTGTTCAAACTTTAGTCATCTTGGTAGATTTAAGTAGAATATGAAAGTCTTGTCAGAGCACGTAACTAATAGCATATGACCAATGAAAACAAACTTACCTAAGGGCTTAATATTGGCACATTAGCATATACAGTATCGGTTCTGTTTTAAATGTATTAACATCTCAGTTTCACAATTGAAACTCACAATATTACACATACATTTTCCAACCATCGGGCTGACTTTGTCCTTCTTGCGAAAAGACACCATCATAACGCAAACTGCATTCTAAACACAACCAGACATTTGTGGAAATGTACATACACCTCATTGCGACATAGTGATACATTAATATATTGTCTCTTATCTGTTTCTATTTCAGCTAGTCTTTAGAAGAAAACAGGAGTATTTACAGCTGTTTTGTGAATGATCACAAATGATTGTAAGGATTTATTCAGCACATACCGCTTACAAAGGAAACAATACGCCTTTGACACTGGGCTTCTCGGAAGAGCAAGAGCGCCTCGCCAAGATTGCCCACTGAGTACATTCCACTAGTATTTATGTACTTCCTCACCTTCAGGTGTCAAATGATTGACAGTCTAAACAGATGATTACACAACATGTTTCTCACAATACATAGTCCTGTCATTCTTCAATAAGAGTCATCCAACAGGCACAAAACGTACAGATGACAGCAGTCAGTTTTTCTTATTTTATCTATTTTTCTGTTAATTTTTATTCCTTTTCATTTTAACTTTTTATTTAGCATCAGTAGTAATTTGACAACCTACATTCAAATAAAGTGGCTTAGCCACTGATTTGCTCCCTGTACTGTTTCAAGAGTTAACTGTTCTAAATTTCACACACATTCTATAAGCACGAAACAAGACCACAAGCACATCAGACATTCCAATTGTCCACAGTTAGACACAGGGGCCAGCGCAGAGAGGCCAAGAGAGAAAACCTCAACAGACTTGTGTACACTTCGAGCCTTGTTTCGAAGCCTGTCTCGGTTAAGAATTATTTTAGGGCCCTCTACGCACAGTTTATCAAAGGATTCGGTTTGACACCTTTTTGGAATAGTCTTATCTTACCATGCACACCTAACAAGATAGGAGGAGCTGTGGTTTAAGTGCACAAGGTTGTAACTAATCTATTTAACTGTTGAATACGTTTATGGTGTGTCAATTTTTTTACTATGTAATATACAACTATACATTTTACGAAATAAATTTGAAATACACCTGTCTAGGAACTGTATTTACCAAAGCACATGTATTAAAGCAAAGTGTAAGGAAAAGTTGGAAACGAGAGTCTGCCATAACATGGGAAACAAAATGCAAATCAAACGCGTTAAGAAATAACTAGAGAACCTTGGACATATCAATTTGCATAAACACCCTGTTCAGAAAAGTATGCAAATCTCACGGAGATGTTGGCAAATGTTTGAGAGGCAGGTCCAGGCGAATACTGAAAGCAGGAAAAAGTATACTACTCCTCCAAAGCAAAATATCTGCATAGTATTACAATTGATTATGTTAAACCCGTGATCTAGATCAGCCATAGAACGAAGCATAAAACATAAATACGCAATGTTCAAATAGTTGTAGTTTGTTAACGGTTTTTCAGCTAATTCTCTAAGCTGCTTTCTTCTGATGCTTTGAAAGATTGATCGCGTGCAACAGAAGTTCAACAATGACAACAGCAAGTCAATACTTTTTGTAACTATATAAAACAAAATAGGAGTGAGGGTTACCTTACCTTTTAAGTCTAAACACAACACATGTCTTCAAAGACTCCATTAAACACAACGTGTATCTCACAGAAAGTTGTCAACCGCGGGATTTCGTGGGTAGCCTAAATGACACAGGGTGCCAACTCACTGAATTGTATCCAGCGCCGCCTCGCAGGGAGCCAAATTCCCTTGTCTACGCCAGGAACTGAGGCTTGCCAAATGTTTTCATCAGTCTGTTCGAAGTCCATTGAGGCTTCAAAGACGTCGACCAATTGGATAGAGACAAGAAGGGGGGGGGGGGGGGGGGGGGAACGCCCCCGCGCCGATCAGTTAAAAATGGGGGGGG
>JAVQJS010116786.1:0-11662 GCA_036024795.1 Galaxias rostratus | reverse complement strand
AAAGAAAGAAAGAAAGAAAGAAAGAAAGAAAGAAAGAAAGAATGACAGAATGAAAAAAGAAGCGAGAAAGAGAGTGAGAGAGAGAGAGAGATGAGGAAGAGGAGATTAGCAAAAGCATGAGGTACTCTTTAAATTAACGTAGAAGGCAGACGGCCTCATCATACGTTTTGATGAGTGAGGATAATATTCAAGTGAGAATGGAAATGACACTGTGGTCGGCCTAAATGAGATTTTACTTTTCGGTCGAATCGTTCATTAGGACTTCATATAAAGAGCTGGCCTCACTGCACAAGATTAAATCAAGGTTTGTTCAATGGAATAGTAAAGAATCAAATTTGATTCTAGCAGCTCTCGCAACCATAAACGTCAAGGTCCCAGATCCACACCCCACAATTAACTCTCACCTTTTTTTCTCAATATACAGTAGAAATTGCTTATTTTCTTCTCCTTTTTGATTGGCCAGAGAACATTATACAAAAGAGCAGGCCACACTCTTTCCACAATAAAAAAACACTTTTCCATACTATAACATGGATAGAAGTGTGTTTCCAAAACAGGCTCATGGTGAAATTGTTACGGCCATGTTGACAAAAGCTGAAAAATGTTTTAGGAGGATAACAATTACCGACCAACAACAACAGAGCAATAACTCAAACTCTGTCAGCACACCATTGTTTTAACCTGGAATATTAGCAACTGCAGTCCAAACTACACAAACGACCGAGGTGAGGGGGAGGCAATTTCCTCCCATTTCTGTCAGACCAGCATTTGGACTAATGAGCCCAGTCTACCTTTGTAGAACACTGAAGGAGATGAACAGGTTTTTTTGTTGCCTTTAGTTCAGACAGACTCACCACTGTGAAGTCCTCGGGGTTACACTCCATGCCCCGGTAGAAGCAGGACAGCAGCATGTCCTTGATGTCATGTCCCGTGCGGTCATAGAACTCTCGCATGTTGAAGGGCCGAGGCTTGTAGCTGTCAAAGTCGGCCTTCTCTTTCAGGATTTGTAGCACACTCTCCTCGACCATGTGTGGGTCCCGTATCTCGTATCTGCATGGAGTTTCAAAGGGTTAGGGTAGAAAGCAGTACAAATCCTGAAATCGGTTTTGCTGACATAAGAGATCATACAGAGACAAAGTTACAGGAAGTAGAACTGTACACATTTAAGCATAAGCCTACCCACTGCCAACGAAGAGTTCTTCATCCTTCTAATATAACAAAAAAACACAGGTTTTGTTTCACAACAAAGTTTGTTTCAGGGTAGACTAGTGATAAATTGTAAAAGATTAGCGAGCATCGTGTTTCCATTTCCCCATGCTGTATTTTCTTACAATTAGTTAAATGCTTGACAATTTACCCATCCTAGTTTCCTACAGACCACTCTTTGGGAACCATAGACCTATACAAATACCAGAACCAAACGGAAACCCAATGCAAAAGCATGGTCGTAGAAACACACTGGAAACCCATTATAATTAGGCTTAATAGGTATGGAGCCAATTCAGAAAACACAAAACAGGATGTCGATGGATTAAGCAAATCTTTTCTCTACCATGGCCCTTATGTGGTAGAATGAAGCTCACAGTTAAATGAATACACTGCACCAAATAGTGTTTTACAAATGTATTGTACATGTATTTCTTCGAGAATTAAATGTTTGTTCCGTGTTCTGTTCTTCTGCAGGAAGAACAAGCATCTATCAGCTGAGCAGCACTTTGGAAATGGAAACACCTGGATAACCAGGGGTTGATGACGGTCATGTTTCAGCCTGTCTGTTCTTTTGGTAGAACATGTCCCTTGACTATTGTTTTGTATGCAGCTGATTGTGCTTGATCAGAGGAATGACTGGAACAGGTCCTTTTACAATGCTTTTACAATGTCTCTGACATTCAATTATAATCTCAAAGCACAAAGGCCAACATTATTCTCAAGTCACATTAAAATGCAAGCTACTTGGTTTCACCCATAAACCTGTGCTTATCCTCTGACATAAAGGAACTGCCTTCTTTTCAACTGTACAGTGGGTAAGAAAAGAGCCTAGTAGAAGCGGGCACATTGGGACTTAAAACGTCGGAGATTAATGATGAGGGGGAGAAAAAAGGCAAGGGGGGAATTAATTCTGTTAGGGATGTGTGTGTCTGAACGTTTCAAAGATCCACGCAATCGGTTGATTCTGTCTGTAAAATGATGCATTATCTTTGTTCCTGCAAGCAGATTGCGTTCTGCGATATTACCACCGATAAAAAGTGTTCCCCAGATGTGTCAAATTGAGCTCTGTTGAATATAATCCCCTTATTGTGCATAATTGGCAGATTAACCCCCGACTCAATGTGTACGCGCTTGAAACTAGCGGGGAAGGCGTGGGAGGGGAGGAGCCCAGGTGACAATATCTAATCATTCCTTTCATCGTGCTCGCCGCGCCACGCAGCTGTGGCGCTCTAAGAGGACGTGCCTCTTCCACAGCAGACGGGCGCAGGGACGTTCTCACGCTGCCATTCCAGTTAGGAGGAGCAAACTTGGTTCACTTCGGAGACGCATTACATCACTTTGCATTGAATTCCAAAGCACATAACATGACATACCCCCTAACCATCCATCCATTATCAGAACCGCTTATCCTATGCAGGGTCACGGGGGGGCTGGAGCCTATCACAGCTGACTTTGGGCGAGAGGCATGGTACACCCTGGACAAATCGGCAGTCCATTGCACGGCTAACACACAGGCATACAATCTTTCACACACAAATTCACACATACGGACAATTTAGAGTCACCAATTTACCTGCATGTTTTTGGAATGTGGGAGGAAACCCACGCTAACATAGGGAGAACATGCAAACTCCACATAGAAAGGCCCTCAGGTGGGAATCGAACCCAGGACCTTCTTATTGTAAGGCAACAGTGCTAACCACTGCGCCACCGTGCCGCCGCCCTCTAACCATATGGTGCAATTTGTGGAGAAACCATACATACAGTACACTCGTACACATGTACACACACACATAACCCCTCCCCCCCCTCCCCCCCACACACACACACACACACACACATACACACACACACACATCCATCCCTTACACACACGCGGTAGCAGGACACTCTCTGATTGCTGATTGCAGTTGCTTCTCTTGTCTAAAATCCTTTGTAGTCAATCAATGGATCAAAGTGTGAATCTCCTCAATCCTGAAAGTGAACACACTTTTACTGGCACTGGAGAAGTTTCAGTTGGAATTAGGAAGATTACCACAGTAATCTTAACATTTTCCCAAGATACTTTGACTGTTCTGTGCAAAAGCATTTCTACTTGTTCTATTTTAAAACTCATAAAAAACTCACAAAAAAATCACAGAATGGGAAAATCGATGAGGGACTTTGTAGCTTTGCCTTGTGAACAAAACATTATTTCAGCTCTTCATCTCATTTACCATCCCAGAATGTATGACACCCACTTTGGTCTTTATTTGACATGGCAACAACCCCTGAAAAATGTATTCTGTATCTTCACAGTGAGTGCATCATGAATGATGCTTACATGCTTAGGGATGAAGAGAACTTGAAATAAAATGTATAATTTTTTCCCCCCTTTTAAATGAATCAGCGCTTCAAGAGATATGTCTGCCCTACTGGTCTATGCAAATAACTTTAACTTCAGGCTTTCCACTTAATGATAAAAGTTTCTACTCAGGTCAAACTTAGCTAAGCTCCAAGCCACCAACCACATCACCCCCCCCCGTCCAAAAAAACTTGTGCACTGGTGAGCTATACAACTACCGACATACCCACCTTGATGCGCTTTATCTGTAAGTACAACAGCACAGCTAGTATGAAGGGGGTTTATCCACAACTACATTGAATTGTACCCTCATCTTCCCAGGAACACAAAGCTGCCAGGAGAGCACTTAAGACGCCGCAGCCACACTCATGTCCCCACATCCACCAGAGGCTTTAGTGGGAGCGGATACAATCACGACGATATGGGTGGATCCTTTCATATTGGCCCGGTCACCGCTCCCTAAAGCAATCACCGCACACACTGCTTGCTTGTGGGTGGAAAGAGAGGAAGAGGGAGCAAGAGAGCACAAGATAGAAAGAGAGAGAGAGAGAGAGAGAGAGAGAGAGAGCGAGAGAGAGAGAGAGCAAGAGAGAGAGAGATAGAGAGAGAGAGAGAGAGAGAGAGAGAGAGAGAGAGAGTGAGAGACTAAATGAGATTATGGAGCCACAAGCACTTTAATTTTACGGAGGTCTAAAACGAATGAGGAAACATCTGCATCTGCTCGTAGCGTAGGGGATAGGGACGAGTAAATAAGAATAACCGCTTATTTTCAGACGACAGGAATGGACTCTGTAATCATCTCGAGTCTGCCAAGACTTTACATGCTTGTGTCAGCAGAACTAAACTTCATAGAAGAAAGAATGTAAAGTCCACAGTGTATAACTGACTGTGAGCAATATGTTTATATACTTTTTTATTCAAACAATGTGATATACTCAACCTCAAAAGCAGCCTCCTCTATATGTTACATACAAATATAAAGCTCTTAAAACATATTATTTTTAACTCAAAGTAGAGATCAACCTGAAATAAAAATGAATAAGCCATTTTTTAGTGATGAAAGGAAATGCTACATGCAGTGCAAGTTAGCTCAACATGCCTGGTTGAATTGGGTCCAGTGTCAGGATGATTGAGACGTCCCATGGGAAAGGAAAGAATAAACTTACACCTCCTCACTGGTAATCTTCTCCCTGAGTACAATCACACAACAAATGGCAATCCCCATTGTGATGTATAAATAACTAAATCACCCAGGGCAAAGCACTTATGAATGTGAATTGAGCGCAAATCATAATTCTGTCCTCAGAGCTCCTTGGCAAAATCACTTCTCTGCATGCCATAGAGAACATCATACAATACTGATTGCAGCATTATCAACCAGCACTGAGGCACTACTGGAACATAACATTTTGCCTAAACTGTAACAGCAGCTGAGCTATGTTTGCACGCTTCAGGGATTGTAATACAGTGAAGGAATTGTTACAGCAATTATCACAGTGATTCACTCCACTGACCACTGAGTTGGTGTGAGTATAAACTCACTCACTGTTATTTCTTAATATGCTTCCTCTCGTCAAAGAACCAAGTAATTATTTCCAGCCGATTTAACCTTCTGAAATTTTTGTTTGCCTTTCAACAAATGTTCTATTCAAAGGTCAACACATGAAAGGTACCAATGGATTTTCCTAAGCCAGAAACCGATGCACTAGGACACGTTGTGAATAGTAGCTTGTCGCCCCACGGCCCGTGGAAAAGAGTGTATCTAAGTTGTAGAGTGCCTGCTGCCTCTTGACTGACTCAGTATGTGTCTGTGTTTGTGTGTGTGTGTGGTGTGTGTGTGGTGTGTGTGTGGGTATGGAGTATAATACTCAGAATGAGACCAATCGATCGCAGTTGCAGTGTAACGCTAATCACGTGTGTAGCTTCTGTGTTGACAGTGAAAAGAAAAAGTTTCATGAATACTTTCAATACTTTAAAGAGAGAGAGAATGGAGGTGATAGTGAGAGAGACACTGAGAGAGAGGGGGGAGAAAGAAAAGAGTGATAGAGACACTGTGCGAGAGAAAGAAAGTGAGAGAGAGAGAGGGGGGGGGGGGGGAGAGAGAAAGAGGGAGAGAGAGAGAGAAAGAGAGAGAGAGAGAGAATAGCGGCGCTGAGCCCTAGGGGGATGTTTCATTCCTGCCCAGAGTCTGCAGACCATACTGGCGGGAGCGGGGGCAGAGGGTGGTGAGGGAGAGAGAGAGATGGAGGGACGGAGGAACGAAGCGTGGTGAGGGAGAGATGGATGGAAGGACGGAGGGTGGCGAGGGCTGGAGGGACAGAGGAACGGAGGGATGGTGGGATGGAAGGTGGCGAGGGACAGGGGGATGAAGAGACAGAGGGATGGAGGGTGGCGAGGGAGAGAGAAAGAGAGCAACAAGAGGAAAAAGGGAGGCCTGTTTATCAGCGGGACAACACAGTGTTTCACAAACGGCACTAATTACACGGGGATGAAGGCTTGTTTATCACACAGCTTACCAGACTCCAGTTAATTGCCTGTGCATGTCATCCCTGCCTCGGTGTGAAGTCCCTCTGCAGTCTACTCAGCCCCCTATGAAGCCAGTCCATTCGCCCTTTGGTTCAGGTGCCACTGTGCTAGCAACCTTTCATTTCCCTGCTCCTTCGTCTCTTTTATTCACTCTCTCTTTGTCCTCTCACCCAAGGCTTTAATTTTGTCTGTAAAGTAACTCGCGCACCAATGCCAACACCTGCGTTTTGAATAGAGAATCGTACAGCTTGGATCTGCTGTGAGAAAATAAGTAAACTAAGATGGAATCCAGTCTAAGCATTCTAATGACTCTGGTTCCGCTTCCACAATGTGTGACACTTAAGCCAAAATCCAGAGATTTACTTTGGACTTTAAGGCACTGTTAGTTCCAAGATGTTCCCAAGCCTGCTGTAACAAGCACTGACTGAAGGTGAAAACTCCTTTGCTTACTCATACATTGCTTTTAAGGACAAATCAGAGTTGTGTAGGAGCATACAGAGGTTGCATATCATATTGTAAGAAAACCCCCAATGTGTTGAGGATTCATTTTTAGCTAGATTCATGCAGTGCCTTATAGGCAAAAGCTCTCCCAGGATCAATAAGCTAATAATACACATAGGCTCATGTGCACTGAATGGTTTTCATGAACGCTAAGGAATGTAAAAATATATCGGTGCAGTGATAAAGTCTGCAAGAGTGTCTTGGTATAAGAGAGTGTTTTTGTGGGCATGTGTCTTGTTTCTATGTGATTTTAAAAGACTGGGTTTACAATCAAAGGTCAATTTATATCCAACCTTTATCTGTAAAATGTAAATATATATATACATTACTCCAAAACCCTCTTTAACCTATTAGTATATGTCAACGTCAATGTCATGACTTCCATAACCCTAATGTTTTCTAAAGGGTTTTCTGTGTAAACTTCTGTGTAAACATCCGCTTCTATGTTCCCAGGTCTGATGTAATAAAGATTATTGGTCACATTTACTTATAATAATAATTACTAATAATAATAACTAATAATTAGGCCTTCCTACATTCTGCATCCCTACAAACGTCACATATCATGCATTCCATCTTTCTATCAACAACAAATCAACAATTTATAAAAAAAAATTGTATGTCTATGTACGTTTATAAAAATGTATTTACAACTGATAATTTATTTTATTATGAGCGCAGATGGGTTAGTTATTTATTTTATTCCATATTCGTATTTCCATTATAAAATATTTAAAATGTGTATTTTAGGGATGCCATGTGCTGATTTGTATGGTTCCTCAGACATCTATATTGGCTGCCGTGGTATCACTCAGACTGGGTGTAGTGTTTGATAGCTGTCGGTCCATTGTTCAGTGTATGATATTAACTGGTGATCTAATTGTGTAAAAGGGCTTTGAGTGTCTTGATAAAGCGCTTAAAACTAAATAACATGCATTATTATTATTATTACATTAAACTTAATTTTCTGTTTTTGGTGTCTGATCAAAATCCTGGGACATATTCACTGCTGTCACATATTCTTGTCAGAACCTCTCTCTTTTTTGTTTCTGGCCAAGGTCAGTTCTGGTGTTGACTTACCACAAGCATCCTTTAAAAGGTTTTACATGTTTTTGACTTGTTTTTGCAAAGATCAGAAACAGAACGTTGGCAAGCCTAGTTGTTCCCTTGAAGCACCACTATGTACTTTCACAAGACATGAAACCTTAAAAGCTTGCAAATGAACTCTAACATCTTGGGGTATTGCTCTAACATGAATCAAAAACAGCTACAGTTATAGTTATTACTAGAACCGAATCGTTTTAGTTGTAAGTCTGTTGTTCAATAGATCTACAATGTATTAGATAGTGGACATGTTTCAGGATATACTCTCAAATAAGATCAAAGTCTATTACTCCCAAAAGTTATTGCATTGCTTAATCACTTTGACAACTTCCAGATTAACAAGTTTGAATTCAGTGTATTAAAAAAGTTCAAAAGAAGACCGGCAATATATATGTTGAGGCACTGGACAGGTAATTATGTGCTATTTGTGAACGGTCTCTCTCTCTCTCTCTCTCTCTCTCTCTCTCTCTCTCTCTCTCTCTCTCTCTCTCTCTCTCTCTCGCTCGCACGCACGCACGCACACACACACACACACACACACACACACACACACACACAAACACACACACACACACACACACACACACACACACAAAGGGTCGGGGACAAGGTTCGTAACAATTGCTTAGACACACATACCTGCCGTTGAGCAAGGCAAGTAGCTCCCCGGAATGATACAGGTCGTTTCGCGTCACCCGACTGAAGCGGAAGGAATTGAGGTTGCAGAAGGTGATGGCAGGGAAGATCATCAAGGGCGCTGATACCTCGTCCAGTTTGGTAATGTGGGGATACTGGAAATAGAACTGAACCCGATCTACGGACACCAGCACCAAGAATCCCAGCGACCCCATGAAAAAGGAAATCCACAGACAGCGCTTAATGCACATCCGTTCATAAGTGAACATGTGCGAGATCCCATGCAGTGTGGACCTGCTCGCAAAAACTTCAATGGGAGCTGGTTGCTTGTTGTAAGAGTCCATGTCGTCTGACTCGGTTTTGAGATCCATGGCCACCATGAGATAACTTTCTCTGACAACACAAGAAGCGTGTAGGGTGTGTACGATGAGGCTTTTGGGAGAGGAGGTTATACTTGACTGGGAGTTCACGCCCTTCTACGCATGCATTTCTATGTTCCTCATTCACTGTCAAGTGAGATGTTGCGTCACTGACGCACACTTAGAACATTCATGAGACGATAGATTAACCAATGTTTACCAGGTTTCTTTTTTTTAATGCCCCGATTCATAAAAAAGAGAACATGCCTGTTTTACCTTTATTCTTTTAGCATTGTCCCCCCCAAAAAACGCTTGGTCTTCCTATTGCGCGTGGATAGATTCCAATGGTGTCCTTTCACAGTTCCCATGCACTTGTGGAAAAGATAAGCAGGGCTGAAGTTGAAGTGATATATCTGAAGATACAAAGCGAACGGCAGAGTGCTGACACAGTGAGGGATTACTAATAATGGTCAATGGGCTATAGCCCTGTGCAAAGGCAAGGCTGTGGGTTGTACTATATAGGCAGCACATCCATACACACTGCTTCTTTACAGCCCACAACTGGTAGTCTTCAATCGCAACAAGAACTACTAACATAAAAAAGTAGTCCACTGGGTCTCCGTAGAAACTGAGCATCTGCTTTAGAGCCAGTTAGAATGCATGATTCTATGAAGTGTCCGGCGTCTGGATTGCAGCCTATGCATCCATACCCTCCTTCGTATAAACCGCACGACAACAACGCAGATTGATAGCTCCGTATGTTTTTCGGGGTTTTGCTATAATTCAAGTCTTGCTCTTAATAAAAATTGTGCACAAAGGGCTCATTCAAAATGTGATAACATCAACAAGAGAAGTCTTCATAAGAAACCTCCAAAGATGTCGGTATGTGTCTTGCAGATCAATTAATTTCGCCCCTAACAGAAGCATGGATTGGACGGCACGTGTTTTACATCGAGTGACGAAGTCGGTTACAGCTTCAAAAGGCGCGAGTCGTATTTTACTTTCCCTACTTCTGGTTTTCTTGAGGAAAGGGATTGCAAATATACTACATGGGTAGGGAGCCTTGATTGACCAGCCTGAAAACAACGCTCTGTAGCGATAAGGGCGGGCAGCCTATAGTAAATATGCAGACACATATTTGTTTATCCTGGCTGACACAGGAATTTTTATTTAAATAAAAAAATTACTACATATCAACATAAAGGTAGATTACACCAAAAAAAATTGTTTAGTGACTGGAATGAAGCATGATCAAACCATGTCAAAGACTGGGAATCAGAGAGCCAAGGAGACAGCAGCGTGCTGAGATGTAACGCTATACTGCTGGTGCCAAATCTGTCATAGAAACCCTATTGCCAAGAGGCAAGAGTAACTCACCCATGAAATTGCTCACGATATGTCCATAATCCCCATTTGTCGTGGTATTGACTGTGACTGTGCCGCAGTCATCTATAAAATCAACATATATTATTGATCAGCTGTGAGCTTGTGGGATTTCTTCATTGACACATCGAACGTACATAGTAATTTATTTATGTATTCAAACTTAAACATAAAACATACAATATCTCATGTTATTAGTTCTTAACTTCAGTGTTACCTCAAACAAGGCTACATTTTACAAATTTTGCTGAATTTTAGCAGCAGATATTTGGAAAATGATAACAGCTGTCTCTATTTCTGTGACTGTTTTCTGATATTATCATTACAATTTATCATCTTACTGATTTTAATTATGCTAAATATGACGGTCTAATGCTCGTTGTTGGTTTGGTAAATGGAATGGAATGGAAACGTGATTTAGAACAGCAACACAATTGTGGTAGCCACATGCAGTTAGGTACAGACAAACTTTGAACTTTTCACGCCACATATTTTCACAATGTTGAAATGTCTTGAGCAATATATTTACTGAGGTGTATAGTCTTGTGTTGAGAGTGAAACTTAACTTTGGCAAATTAATGAATTCCATGAATCCAATGATCATGCTGCGATGAAGAGCCCTGCAAGTAACTGAATGTGGTGGGCCAATTAAGATAACTACATTAATTGATGGTATGTTGAAGAGAGACAGTTATTATAACACCCAAGGAATGCCTTCACAGTGTGGCAGTGAGAAGCTATTGTCTGGACATATTTTCAAATGTACTAGACTTCATATATGTTCTGCTATTGTTGTTTAACATCGTGTATTCCTGAATTCTCCCAACTCAACCAATTAACCTGCAATGAAAAAAGGAGCGCTACCATGTCACTGTAGTAATTATGCACACAAGCATTTCCACCAATGATGCCTTATAGTTGGTAGGTTTTAATTGAACACCTCAGTGTTGTTTATTTATATTTCTAATGTTCATTTATTATACCAGGCGCATATCATTTAGCTTCAAAATAAATGTTACAACAGAGACCTGGCCAAACACATAAAAGAGCAAATAATAGTGGCACTCAAAAGAATACTTAAAACAATTTATAAGACAATGTACAACCCGTGGAGTACTAAAATGCAAAATGAAATGAAATTATATTATATGTTATCATCCAATCCAAATTAGTAACCACTGATAGATGAGGGAGGTATAAGACAATGGTTATATTATTCCTTCCAACCCGGAACTTAAGTTGATGCTCTGTGGGAATAGGGGGTCTCCTTCTGTATTTCATAGAGATGACACTGGCGGCTCGTCGCTTCTTCTAACCTGCTCTCCTGCCATTTCTTCTCAGCCGCTGGCAGGACATGTGTGTAGATCGTTCCCTCTGTCAGCCAGGGCCCTTTGGTGTGCCAACCGACTCCTAGGCGAGCTGGCACGGCCGATGAATACAACCCTCAGCTCCCTGTTGACTGTCAGGTTCTTTTAGTGTTCGTTTGGCCTGCCATGTACAAGGTGGCAAGAGGTACTTGACCTTATGAGGGTTTGAGGTGGCTTCTCTCTCTCTCTCTCTCTCTCTCTCTCTCTCTCTCTCTCTCTCTCTCTATCTCTCT
>JAVQJS010116781.1:0-19880 GCA_036024795.1 Galaxias rostratus | reverse complement strand
CACACACACACACACACACACACACACACACACACACACACACACACACACACACACACACACACACAAACATGCATGCACTAGTGGATTAGTGGTTGTCTGGGGTTTGAAGGAAACGGTATATAAAGCGGTGTGTGTGCAATGTGAGTAGAGGTGAAGTACCCCATTATTTTCCGCTTGCTCTACACGTGTTATATCAGCATCTGGTTGAGCAGAGAGGTCACACTGTTCAGCTGAAGAACTTTTAGCCCTGGATATCTAGAAAAGAAAGAAAGGAAGAGAGAAAGAGAGAGAGAAAGAAATAAAGAGAGAAAGAAAGGAACCCTCTAAAGTCTCGTGCTTGTTGCCCCTGTGCTTTGTTCATTGTTTAGTTTTTCATATTTTTTTCCTGTGATACTATACGCCATCATTTCCCTCATCCCATTTTGTTTTGCCTTTTTTTCATCACACTATGACTAACCCAAAATTATCCTCCCTTTCTCGGTTTCTTAATCTTTTTCCTTCTTTCAACAATTTACTGCTTTTAAGTAGTAAATAGTCACACCGCTTGATATTCCCTCAATGATGGGTTGAGACAGAGATTCAGTGGTAAACCAGTTAGCAACACGGCAACACGTCAGATAGTTTACTGTGGAGACAAGGCTCTCTCTGTTGGGTGACCAGGGACTTGTGAACCCTAGACAGTGAGTGATGGATGACCTTCCATCCAGGGGGAGGTTATCAGTGCAGCATGAAGAGATGCACTCCTACACACAACAATCCCGCCCAAAACACAAACAAACACACACATGGAAACAAATGTATCTTTTTTCACACACATTTTCCGCACAGGAAATCCCATCCACATCCGTATGGCGCTCCTATCAAAATCCTGTGGGCGGTAGCTTTTTGCCTGAGCACACAAACCTTCCAAATTCAGCTGCTTGTCGTCATTTTCCCTTTTATTAAGGCTCAATAATGTGCGTCAACCCATCACGTTACTTTACATTGAAACAAGCTGTATGTGCCCTTGTGTATGAGTGTGTGTGTGTGCCTGTGCGTAAAGTATGTTTGGCGTCTTCATCCTCACCATATCCTTTCTAGTGCTAGACCCTAGCCTGCACAGTGCCACACAGTTGGGAGGAAGGCGGAGAGAGCCTGCTGAAGTTAGTTGACTTCCAAGGCTAGCCCCCGGGCTCTCCACGGCACTGCGGCTCCCCTCTGTAATCATAGTCAGGGGTCGTCTGTTTATAGAGAATTAAAGACAGAAAAGCACACACACAGAGAAACACACACACACACACATACACACACACACACACACACACACACACGAACACACACACACACACACACGAACACTGAGCATAGCTAGCTGCATCATCAGGCCTATTTGAACATACAGCAGCACACGGCAAATAAATGGTTCACTTTTCTCTTACGTTTGAATTCAAATCCTCTCCAAACAGGGTTTTCAGGGTAGTGCTGTTTGGGGTTTTGTCAACGTCTCATTACTTCAGCTTGACGATCCTCCTTCCAGGACAGTTAGGCAGAGAAACATGGACGGCCTTGAGGAAACTGTTTCTTTGCGCTGCTGCCTCTCTCGCACTCCTTGACTATGGATGAGCAGCGTAGTGCTGCAGGGGCTCACGCCTAGTGCCAACAGTGACAGAGGCATCTGCCGGATTTCACTCGCGTCCCACTTTCCCTCCCCTGACCTAAAATGCAGACATGGCAGCCTTGCCAGGGCCTCCAGTGAACGTCCCAAAAATGCTTGTCCCCCAGAACACAAAATAGATGTCTGAGCACAAGAGACTTGAGAGTGAGCACAAGCCCAATTCAGCAAAACAGATGCTACTTTTTCAGGAGAGAGCCTTTGATTTTTCTTGATTAGATAGCTGTCTGATAATGCTAAGTACTTGACTGAGAGGACTCAACACGGAGGCGTGTGGTTTTCCTTTCCAATTGCTTCATCTTTACCCGCATCAAGGACCAAATTATCATCATCATCAATATGGGTGTAAATATACATATATTGCAATCAAAATTTCAAATGGCCTCTTACTTCTCCCTTCTCAGACATTTCGATGTGTTTATTCCACAGGGCTGTGCTAATGGACTCAGCAGAGCCCACAGGGGGTAACACTGACGCATTCAGTGGATGTCCATCTCTATCTTCTCCTTAATGATGAATGTATTTGTATCAAGGGAGAGACACCAGTCATGACTTAAGATATGTTCCCTTATTCCTTTGGGCCTGCCATCCTAGTTTTGAAAGAGAAGTTCTGTTTTCTTATCGCAGCAAATTCGTTTTCAGGCATCCCTCGATTAGTGTCTCGGGACAAGATGGCTGCTGCCAAAGTTGTAAATATTTTTCTCAGTCTCTCTTGCCCCCTCCCTTCTTCCTTGTGTAGAAGGTGGTCAGTTTCACTGTTGTGACACATCAGCAAGCCTGGGTGTGTGAGGACAGGTGAGCCATCACGTTGGTCCACATCGGGCCTGCCACATTGAATAGCATTTGAATTTGAAGCCTTTATCGGTTACATTTTCATATGGTATTTTTAGCTTCCATTTAGACAAAGGGTTTATTCGTGTTTAGCACAATCATGTTGTTCTACATAGGCTGCATATGTGTACATCCAAGATATAAAGTTTTGTTTTTTTCTTACTCTTCATGTTATTTGTTTTCTTATTTCCCCTATTTTCCCTCTCAATGGCTTTTCTTGCCAAATACATTGTAAAAATCCCACTCCACCAGACGCAGCATTAATGTCCAGCCCACCACCTGTCTCTCCGCAGGACGTCCAGGTGGTCAGCACGGACGAGAACCAGGTGTTCCTGGCCCTCCAGGAATGGCACCAGACAGACACTTACAACCTGTACCAGTCAGACCCGCAGGGGGTCTACTACTCCCTGGTGCTGGAGAACGTGCGCAGCACCAAGCAGCCTGAGGAGAACACTCTCATCGACATCCTGGAGGTGAGTGGCAGGGGGCCCCCTGGAGGCACGGGGGTGCTATTACAGTAATGGCTAAGGAACGCTTCCAGCGGGGATGGATTTGTGTGGCAGCCTCCATTTACAGTTTCTGGTGCCATTGCCTTTCATGTATGGGTATATTGTAAACTGCTTTACCTCCGGTTTATCGAGGGAATCCACCTCCTCTTCCCCTTCCCTCATTCAAAAGAAAAGCAACGGGAGCGGCTGTAACTAAGCTCCTTTTCTTCCCACACTGTTCCGGTCACGGCCAGCCATCGCCAAGGTAACGAGAAGGTAGGTGGTCGCGGCACCTCAGCCGAGGCATAGCATCGTCGGGAAGTAACTATGGCTTGTGAGTGGGTTTGAAAGCCGAGGCAACGTGGGCATGACTTCAGCCCGGGCTGCGCGAGGAGCCACGCTCCCAGGGGAGAAAAACTCGGCTAAGCTAAGGGGATCAAAGCCGTGACGAGGCGGGGGGATGAGGATTGTGGGAACGCATGGCATCGCATCTCACCAGCAGCTGAACAGAAACCCCTTGTGGGGATTCACTATCAGATTCATTGAGGTACATTTCAATGAGAGAATAAGCTCGCTTTTCATATATCACTGATGTAGATGGGGCTAACAGTCACAGTTGAGTGTTTTCCTGCTTTTATCATAGTATCACAGAAAAAATTGTATGTTTATAAATGCAATGGGTGTTTGTGTGCCAGATCGACCCCTCAGTCATTGTTCTGTCATTGGTGTATTTTGAGAATAGAGCAAGGATCCCTGATAGAGGAGGTCAAATGGGTAAAGACAGGAAAAGAGGGGACAGAGGTGGATGAGGAAGTGTTTGAGGAAACAAGAGCAAGGCAGTGGACCATGGAACCAGACCTGCGGAACCCATTTACTTTCCTTCTCTTCCCATTTCCCCTCCTATGTCATCCCTCACTCCTATCGGGGGTACTCCCATCAACCAGATAGGAGGAGGATCGGGAGAAGGAGGTAGAATAAAGACACACTGAGACTTGAGTCAGAAAGAAGGGAGGTCAGGGAGAGGTTGCACTCAGAGAACCCTAGAGAGAGGGAAGTCAGGGAAAGGCAGAAGGCTAATGTGAAGGGAAGGATAGGTGAGAAATGTTTCATAACAAACAGAGGGAGAAGCCTGGGCCAGGGTCCTCAGAGGAGCGGGGAGGTACAGTGAGAACCAGACGGGAGACAGGCCCACATCAGACGGTGCTCCTTCTATGGCCTCCACATTCCCCCAAACATCAGTTGCTCCATTATAGATAGGCCTCCTAGTGTCGAGAGGCTGTCTGTCTTGCTGTGGTCCTGGCACAGTTGTCAGCTCCCATTACAAGCTGGGATCATGTCTCTGACATGTCCGACTCCTCGTGCTCGACCAAACCCCTGCAGAGTGTCTGTCCAGAAACCTCTGTCTACTTTCTTTGTGTAAACCTGTACTTTATTCTCGTTGACCAACAGTGCTGTTTTTGCCAGGTGCGTGGGATCAAATCTGTGTTCCTGGCTAATCAGAAGGTGGACGGCAAAGTGACAACACTCATCACCTACAACAAGGGCCGTGATTGGGCGCCCCTGGCCCCGCCCAGCGTGGACATGAATGGCAAGCCGGTCAGCTGCAAAGCTGTAAGCATCCACCACCTCTTTTTTTAGGATTATCCTCTACTTCACAGAGACCTATGTGGATATGTGTACTTGGATAGATGTGGTCGCTTTAGATCGGAAATTTCTGTTCAGCAAGAATGCAACATTGGGTCTGTCACTTCCTAATTCTGCTGAAGACCTCCAGCCATATGTTGGGACCCCTGGTAGAGATTCCCAGACCCTATCATGTTACTACATGCAGGCTGAAAGAGTAGGGAGAAAGAGAGATAGAGCCTGGGTTTTAATTATCCCATCACTGACATATTGACAAAAAGATTAGCCCATCTTGGAGCAGGGAAGAGAGCTGTTTGGGGCTTAGACACAGACCCACATTCCCAACTCCTTCTCTGCCTGTCTGACAGGCCATTGCAGCCATTACGTGCACCTCATTCATCTTCAACAGAGGACTAGATGAGAGCAACAGTTTAATGACTGCCCTGGTACAGACGCTGCCCCCACCACGTAGGGGAACAATGACGCACATTTGTTGTCACCCTCACCCCCGAGGGAAAGCACATGAACTATCGACGGCTTGTGTACAGGACCAAGGGTTGTAATGGCTCCTTAAACAGAGCCATGCAGTCAATGAAAACTATTCATCTGAGTTTCATCTGGTACATTTTGCCCTGTTGTTAAGCAACCCGGGGCCTTTCTCATTGGTGATCTAACGCACATCCTCCTTGTCGGCCTCTTCCCACAGCCGGACTGTCACCTGCACCTCCACCTGCGCTGGGCCGACAACCCCTACGTGTCGGGCACGGTTCACACCAAAGACTCCGCTCCGGGACTTATTATGGGTGCCGGTGAGTAACCATGGCAACCTGACCGGGATTGATAACTCGGGGACAATCGCTTGCAAAAAAGTCTGTCCCAGATATTTTTTTTTTACGTTTTCACACTTTTGGTGTCTTCATTTCATAACAATCAATATTGATATGAATCATTTGAAAGGTAAGACAAAAATTAATAAGTAAAGACATGTGGCTTCCTATTATTACTTTGTTGATAATACATTTAAATCATAAAGTCTGGGTTTGAGGCTGGCCTGATGGGGCTACTAGCCTGGCTGTGCTGTAGTCTTGTTGTGAAGGATTAGAGATGGGTGATTGTAGTATTGAGTATGCTGAGCCTCTTGTTTCCACACAACAAAGCACTCACACAGAGGGGCTGGGGGCAGGGCTGCCTGGTTCAAATGCAGGCTCACTCACAGTGGGAGAGAGCACCAGGATGTGCGTGCGTGCGATGGTAAGACCAAGATGGATTAACTTGAAAATAGGTGTGTGTGTGTGTGAGAAAGTATTTGAGTGTTCGTGACCATCAGCATGTATGAAATTGAAAGGTCCCCTAGCACTCAGTTATTGTGGGCCATCAAAGTGCCACTCCTCAAGAGAGACAGCCTCCACTTACCCCTGAAAGCCCTCCTAAACGGTTTTCTCCATCTCTCTGTCTCTCTACCTCTTCCTGCGTGCCGGTACTCACACTACCCCAAACAGTGGTACAGTACAGCCGCTGCCTTTTTCTTAGACACTCTTCTGCACAGCCATCTCTGCAGTGTACTAAGCTGATGGGTCCTGAAAGAAGAGGCTAAGTGGTCTGTTTCAGCTGATGCCTCTATCCTTTGGTATTTGGACTGATTATTGGGTACAGGACGCACGGATCTGACCAAGACGTGCCCTTCCCTTTCTTTGTCACTCCCTCATCTGACTTTTTTCCTATCTTAACGATGCAATTAGAAGAGTGTTCTGGGTGGTTTAAAACCACTATCGGGGTCAGAGTGAGGTGTTAGCTTTTCTGTCTAGTGTAGGTATTCACTTTCTGTCTATCTCCTCTGTCTTTTTTCTGTTTCCTCTACCTTCCATCCACCATGTTGTCTCCTCTCCTTTCCTAGGTAACCTGGGCTCCAAGCTGGTGGAGTATAAGGAGGAAATGTATGTGACATCCGACTGTGGCAAGACCTGGCGCCAGGTATGACAACAGCTCTCCCCAAGCTCACCACACATCCTTTCATTTCAAAGTTTTGTCTTTATAATCTAACTTAAAGTTGATTTTGCTCCCACCACTAGATGGTGTCACTTTCAGTTGGTGGTCAGTATTGTCATAATTTGACGTCAGTCTCCTTCCTCATGGCTTGTTTTCAGTCAGTCTAAAGAGAACTTGTTTCTCAATGTCATCAGAACTTAAGGGGAGTGTTTCTCACCAAGACTTGGCCTGACTAGTGGAGCAGCGACGCTATTGCATCATTGGTCCTGGTATTGTGGCTAAAGAATAAAGCCCTTAGACTGACTGAAAAGTTGTGACAAGACTGACAGCCAAACGAGAGTGACACAATATTGTGGTGAGATTGAAACCAACGTTTTGTCAAATAGACTTTGAAAGTAAGTTTCCGTGACAATGACCACATATTCGGACACAAAATACGACTGAGATTGACACATGTCCCAAAATGGACACCCTATGTATGTTTTTGTTTGTTATATCTGTCCTTTCTGTTTCTCCTCTCGCTCCCTGCGGCCGGCCAGGTGTTTGAGGAGGAGCACCACATTCTGTATTTGGACCATGGTGGGGTCATCGTGGCCATTAAGGACACCTCCATCCCCCTCAAGATTCTCAAGTAAGCTTACCCCCCTTGTTCGTTTTGCCTAGACATAGACACTGTTCTTGATCATCTTGATCAATTGATCATCCGTTCCACTCGATGATCCAGACCATGAAGCACCTCGAACAGCTTTTCAAGTAGTAAAGGACTGGGCCTTTCAAGGGTAGACCCTGCCGTGTGGCTTTGTAGAAGCTATCTCGGCCACATTGGCTGCGGTAGGTAGAGGTTAAGTGGAAAATGAAAAGATAAGGCCTTCTGAGTGCTTCCTTATCGATGACCCCGATCTGCTGACCTGGAGCGGCTCTGGATTCTAACGCCCAAGCCCCACTCCGACCAGCCTTCAATTCCTTAATGCTGCACAGACTTAACTGGCAGACAGCTCTTTAGAGTAGAGACTTCTGAGAAGCCTGTATTGAAGAGACACCTTTTTAAAAGCAAGGATTATCCAGTGTGCTAAGAGGGAGTCAGACACGCAGAAAGAGAGGTGGAGCGGAAGAAGTAAGCAAATGGGAGAACCATGGGTGCAAAGCGAGAGCAAACGAGACACGGATGCTCAAGAAATGTGGAGGACACACAGGCGGTGAGTTCATGGGTCAGACTACATGGAGGAGCAAGAAAAGCCCCATAGCTCCTGTCAAAGAGCCGTTGCTTGACTGAAACTACTCAACTGCTAAAGAAGTGCTCTCCTTTCAGCGAAGACTCTGACAGGTCCACAATCCACTTTTCCGACAGCAAGTTTCTGTCTCCCTCTTTGTCTCCCCCCTTCCCTCTGAAGTGCCCTTGTCTCCCTGAAATAATTTGAGTTCAGCGTGTACCACCAGCAGGCTGGAACAGAGTAGCCAGCGTGTCACAGAGGATAGCTTTCCACAGCGCTCCACAAAAGAGACTGGGGTTCAAGTTTCAGATTTGTGCGCTCTCCCTCACTCACACAAACACACACACAACCGAAATGTACAGTGTTTCCTCAATGAATGCTGTTTCCAGGTCTCTGACTTTGAACAAGCACAGACACATGCACACAATTACACAGATTCCCCACTAATTATTTGAGCAAATCCCCTTGGCTCTGCTTCTTGTAAGACCATTACTTTCAAGTAAGTCTTTTAGCTCAATGCAGTCTATAATGAAAAACACTCGTAAAAATGAGACGGCTGAATTAAGTTATTTAGGCTTGTGTATCATTATTAACTATGTTGAAACATGAAATATGTGTGTTTGGGATTACATTCACATGTGAGCCTTGTATTGCAGGCATGACAATCTCCATATTTAAAACCTTTTTGTAGAAAGGGTGGATACGTGCTATTAAGTCAGAGAAATTGTGGGTTTGTTTGTTTTATTAATGTATTTGATTATAGCAAAGGATTATCACTGTGTTCTCCAGGCATTATTTCCATGTAAGCTAGAGGGTAGAACAAGTGACCAAGGGCGGTTTGGGATGCAAGCTTGTTTTTCATCTTTGATGGGATGTGTCTGTTTGCGCATAATTGTGTTTGAGTTTGTGTGTTTGTCAGCGTCTAAGTGCGCATTGCTTAATTTGGTTTGTGTGTGTGAGAGAGATAGAGAGGGGAATCGTTTGAGTCGGTCCCCCTCAGCACTGTGACACCTTCTACACTCACTCACATGCTACAATCCCCATTGCTGCTAAATGCTCCCCGTAATTAGCAAGTTGTATTCTACATTTTGGTTTGTGCGCGTCGTTTGCATAATAGCCCACGGACTCAAGTTCCACTCATTTTTCCTCACTTGACTGCTCTCTGTCGTGTCAACACACCAAACACACCAGCACACCAGAGCTAGCTGTTCGCCTTGCATATTGTTTTTAAGGGGTCCATTCAAAGCACCCAAACTTGGCTCACGTGGAACAGAAAGTGTGGGAGGGAGTTGCCCTGTAACTGTGTGATTTCCCCTTTCAGGTTCAGTGTTGACGAGGGTCGCACGTGGAGCGTGCACAACTTCACCAGCACCTCTGTGTTTGTGGACGGCCTGCTGAGCGAGCCGGGGGACGAGACCCTGGTCATGACGTGAGTGGAACTCTGCGCCCTGCCTGCCCCACTCGGAGGTGCACTGTGCACGACGTCCGCTCCGTGGGTGGTGGTCTCAGTCTGTCCGGACCCTCCGCGTCCCTTCGTTGCACTCTCGCGCCCTCGGGGTCCTTCTCCTGTAGCACATTCTGCTTGAGCCAAGACACCTTCGGATTGGTTTGTCACCCCAGTCGCTCCGGCACCTCAGAGTCTGATAGGCCTGTACCTGCCCCCCTGTCCCCCTCTCCCTTCCTACCAGGTGAGTAGTGCTCCACAGTTGTAAATTGCTCCGACCTGCCAGTGCCGGCCCTGGCCTCGTCCCTCCGCCTCCCCCTCGATCCCAAGGAGACCCTGGATTTTCTCATCATTCCAATTCCCTGCCAATTAGGTGAAGTGGCGAGCCCAATTTGCTGGTGTCACCGTCAGCGGCGGGTTTCTTTGGCCTTGCGTTGCTGGTGAGAACCTCCCTCCTCTCCAGCCCTAAAAGGGGCTTGATCGGTCTAACAGCTGTGGAGGAGGAGGAGGGTGAAGGTCGGTGGGGTTCGCCCGCTTTTTCTTTTTTTTTCCCCCATGGCTGCTTTCCTCTTCTTTGTATGCTCTCTGTTCTCTCTCCTCATCCCTCACTTTACTCTCTTGCCACTGCTATTGTGCCCCTGTCAATTCAAACTCCCACTGTGTCATTTTTTATTTTGTTTGTCTGTCCTTCACCTTCTGGCTTTCTCTTTATCTAGTTCTCTTTTTTTCTTTTTCTCTCACTCCTTTGCCTTCTTCCACCCCCACTCACTATAAGTGACATGGCCGTAGGAAGATTAAATACATCGCTGCCTCTACCACCTGAGCCAGTGTACAGCCACTGGGCTGCTCGTGGCCTGTGGTGAGGGGCCGAGGAGGGAGAGAGGACACAATCAGACTCATGGCAGGCAGCTCTCTCCTCTCTGGGCAGGGGGCCGCTTAGTAAGAACACACTGCCACAGGACGACCGATCCACTCTCTCACACACGCGCGTACACAAAAACACTTCACACTTATCAGCACATTTTTGTATCTGCACACACACACACACACACACACACACACACACACACACACACACACACACTTCAAACATGCACACAGACTCAACCCACCAACATACACATTAAGGACTCAAAAACCCTTGTTCAGCCACTCACAATCAACTACATCCAACCCTCAGCTCTTCCAAACTGTCTGCTTAACACTGTATAGACAATTACAATTTGGGAAGGTTCAACGCGCTGTTACCAGTACGGTGCACTGGCATCCAAACCCATTCATCCCAGCAGGGGCCCTCTCTATGTCGGGAAGCAGATGCCACAGCATTCCATGCAGATCTCCAGGCAGTCCGAGGACTCACAGCAGGCATCCATTATGCCACAGTCCATGTCGCAGGGAGAGCTGCAGTCCTCGCCCATGTCCTCAGTGCAGCAGCAGCAGCAGCAGGCCTCCGGGGTGCATGTGCCGCACGAAGCCTGGGCTACCACCATGTTGCACAGTGTCAGGAACTCACAGAACAGGCACGCCAGGATGCAGTGGACACAGCAGTCTGGCCAAATGAGCAGTCAACAGTTGCGAGACATCAAACGAAACCATACAAAAAGGTGATACAAAAAAATTACTTAAGAACTAAAAACATTAGAAAAGATATAGAATAGTCTAAAACAAATGTAATTCAATGTTTTAACACCTTTCACGCCTGTAAGTAAGTTTTTAAAAGTATTTATTTATTCAGATCAAAAGTAAAAAAGCAACAAAAATAGAATGCAAGAAAAAAATAGAATGCGTTTTATTAGCAAAATGAATGCGTGCTTCACAGTATCTCAGGGTGAAGTCACATTACTCCAATGGATTTTTATATACACAGCAAAGCAGGCTTGAGTTTAACCTGCTCAAAGCAGATTAGCTATCATATACCCAACAGAACATGAAAGAGATACTGTGAGTGAGACATGCGGTTTGTTGTCTGTGAGTGAGCAAGGAGCATAAGCCAATGTGAGAGCATGTGTGTCCATTTCCATGCACACAATGTAAATAAGAATGTCTGTGGTAAATAAGGAGCCAGGTATGAGCAGGCAGGGGAGCTGGGAGAGAATTCAGGAAAATCAAAAGAACGGAATTCTACTCCAGAAGTTATGATTAGAAGCCCGGCAAATAATTGGGGCATTATCATGCAAACAGCCCCAGCTTGATCATGCAAAGCTGATTAGCAAAGTCCAAACAAAAGTCCCCAGCAAATTGCTGTCAATTCTCTCCGCGCTGATTACTATTTCACCTCCTTTCAGACCCCCTTGTAGAGCAGGAAGCGTGTTAAGCCAAGATCAACCTGTTGTTTAAAACCTATTTCTCCTAATCCACATTGCCGCTGGAACTTTTCTCTTGTCCTAATGGCTTTTTGCTTATTATTACACAAAACATAATAGCTGCAGGTCAATTTTGTTATGACAAATGTAATACTCTTATTTTTTTTAACATGTATTTATGTTAAGGTCATAGATCGCTAAATATAAGAGGAAGTAGACAGTGCAAACAATTATTCTATAAAAACTGTTATAGGACTGCACTTTCATGTTTTAGAATCCCTTTTTAAACATTCATAAGCATGAAAGGCCATGAAGAGGCACAAAGACAACTTAATTGCATCACATTTTCCAAACCGACTTACAAAACAGTGTTTTCACTATGAGTAGATTATAAACCACCTGTCAAGTGGATAAATAAGTGCAACCCTAAGACAGTCGCCCAAATAAGAAGAATGCAAGTGCTATTTCTGACGCTCAGATAACCTTTATTCCTGAAGGGTACTTGGATGATCCATGTTTAAAAGAAACGTCACAGACAAATAGTATTGTTTGTACAATCAGGCAGTGTGTCAATATAACACTAATTCATATTTTAAAATCTCTGCTTACAGTATACTTAAAACCTTAGTCTACCACGGAGTAGTATCTCTCTAACCCCTTACATTCTGCACCATACTCCAACATGTGCTCCTATGAACACCCCTCACAACTCCTGACCCGGGGCACCTCCATGTGAACTCTGGCTCGTTGCTCCGAGCGGACTCAGCGCTGCGTCTTTGGCCTGTTAAAAGGCCTGATATTGATGCAGCAAAACACCCTCACAAACAGGGCCCTATTAGCATAGCTTTCATCAGAGCATCTCGGAGCAGTCAGTAGAGGCGGTCTGATTGGGTCGGAGGGGTAAGCGAAAGAGGCTAGAATGGCATGGATGGACTACAGAGACTGCTGGATGCTCATGTTCCATTAATCAAAGGAGAGATGTGGGTTCCTTTGGTGTGCATTTTTTTCATGGCTCGTTCAGGCCGCAGAGCAGACAAGAGGGAGAGCTGTTACTAAAATCAGATAAGACCGTGAAAGGAGAAAAATATTAAACAAAACTTTTATGATTTGCTTACAGTTGGGCTGTTGCGATTATTACAGGATTGCTTGATCTCAATCATTTTAGGTGACCGCAAAAAATTATGTTTTCGTCATATACACCATTGCGAAAACAGTGTTAATGTAAGGCAGTTAACAGGTTTGTAGCATTATGTTTGTCGCATAAGCACATTTCCATAATTTCAGTGGTAATGTTTTGCAGTTGCACAGCACTATTAGTTACATGGAAATTCATTGTCAACTAAAATGTGATGATATCTACAGTATTCCCAAAGCAAATCTACCTTAGCATAACAATGTAGTAAAAGCAGATAAAGACATGAAGCCGATAGGAGGCCCCAAAGTTAAGTGCCATCCAAACTTTGAAGGACCCATAGGGCAGTGAACCAACTGATCAGAACGGTCATCTATGAATATGCTATAATCACATTACAATGTGTTGAGCACTGGGCTATCTCAGCTATTCTCTTGGATGTATAATTCATAAGAGGCAATTAATCTGCTTCTTACAGAGGCACAGACGGGGGGGGGGAAGAGGGCATATACTGTACACAAGAGACATTGGTCAACCCTACTCCCTAAAAGAATTAAAAAAAAATGCTGCAAATTGACACCCCCTCCGCCGCCCAGCTGCCTTCATGGTTAGTGCTGTGTAGCTAGCAGCAAGGACGCTCAGACTTAGGGAGGGCAAACGCAAAGTACAGGAGTCTCCCTAGGAAATGTTTCAAGACATCTGGAAAACTCCAAAGAGACTACATCAAGAGGGAGTAGCAATGCACTAAACAAGCTGGAAGGGTCTCGGGTCAGAGGGCCGTGCTGAAATATAAATGGAGGGACAGGGAGAAAAGGAACGTACATTATGGTAAAAGAGAAAAGAGAGGGTCACTCAAAGCGATAGACACAGAGAAAGAAAGAGTCAACGTACGAACAGACGGACGCAGAAGGGTCTTGATGTTTGAGGGCTTACTAAGGCCATGCATTGAGCACAAACTAGGGAAGCAGGCGGAGACGATGGCAAAATACAAACGCGCCACCACAAGCAGTACAACAAGTGCCACCCTGAAGCATAAACGAGGTCCTTCCTCAAGCTGAAGACACTAAGGTTGCTCTGAAGCCTGTGCCGCGGGGGCAAACGAGCGTTGAACAGCCCCCGTGACCACTAATGGTCCCTAAACAGCCTCATGGAGCTCAGCAATGTTAATTGATTACACAAGCAACAAACAATAATCACACAAAAGGCCTGTGTCGACCCCCACGGAACAAAAGGCACGCGCTAAATGCCTCTTCAGTAGCTCCAGTGTTATCAAAGATTGGTTTAGCTGCCAACCACGGTCTGTGCCAAGAACGCAAGGCGCACACAGTCCCCGGGCGCGCTCTACCCGCCTCCGCTCGCAGGGCCTGTTTAGGAGCTAATTTCACAGGCAAACAGATTATGTTAATCCATGTAAACATTAAAAACACAACAGCTTGCTGGTTTTCCGGAGGGAAATAAATACTTAAGAGCGAACATACTGATTCAAAAACATTCAAGTCTTACAAATAACCAACCAAAAGCCATAATGAGGCAGACTTAGTGAACTACCGGCTGTGTCTTTTTTTGTTCTCTTTCTGTGCCTATTAAGTCGTGAAAACAGGACGTCTGTGGAATATCCCTGGTGAATGCACTCATACCTTTTTCGGTCATAGAAAAAACTTGCATATATATATATATATAATCTTGTGAGCCTGCAACTCAATACGATGTCTGTTGAAAGTCAACCCACCCAACTCCATCAACTCAAAAATGTAGCCACACCTGTTTCCTTTGTTCAATTTAGCTCCAACACACATGATGTCCCTTCATCTTTTATCCCCTTCCTCGTTACATCTTGTTTTCCTATCTAGATTTGGAGTAACGAAATATGCAATAAATGGCCAAGCAGAGGCCTGGGGAGGGGTGACACACACCTGATGAAAAATACACAGCCGGGCAGGTAGCAATCTACTTATAATGAAAGATGTGTGTGATGCCTTGTCACCGAGAGGAGCAGTTAATGAGAGCCAGTTGGTGATACTGGGATAGGCGAGCTGGCGCGGCCCCATGCCAGGTGCGGCAGTCACACTTAACAGGGCCCCCTGTGCTCCTATAGGCTTGTTAGAGGGTCACACCTAGCTGACCAGCCATAACGTAGCACCAATCATCGTCATTAGGCAGCTCACCTCGGCCTCACACCTGACAACGTAGCGGTTTTGCCCTGACTGTGAGGGGCTTTGAACGTTGTTGAGGACAAATAAAGCCAGTGGGTTGAGACTTAATTTAGGAAGGGGGTGAATACATCATGCATGATCAAAGGGTTCTGCTTTTCTATTATTAAAAGGTGAGAGGAAAGCGTCTTGAGTGTTGATTTGAGGCTTTGTAAAGAAGTCCCTCTAATGTTGAAAGACCATCACTTGGGCAAAAATGAATTAAAGTAAAGAATAATAGACAAGAACAGGAGGATGTTCTCAAGTCTTTGTGTGATTGTGGGCATCTCTGATAAGTGGAAATGTCTTTTAGAGTGGCTTACAGCGTGAGAGTGTTACTGAGTTAGGCAAGTCAGCGAAGACACCTGAATGCAAGAATGTTGAGCCTGCATTGTGTTGAGTTTCAGTCTCTGTGTGTATGTGTGTATCTTGTACTCACCCTCCGGTAGGGTGTCAGGCTTGTGCAGGCCCTGGGAGCTGCCCTTGCTTCGGCGGCTGCTGTCACTGTCCACTGACAGGCTGGACCTCAGCTTGTTCCGCATCTTTTGGGACACAGGCGACGACTGCTTCCTGGGCTGCTGTGTGGTCCCGCCTCCATCGGGTGCACTCCCGGTCCCCTGCACGACGCTGGCCCCACAAGAGCAAGTGTGTGCTGTCTGGCCCCCACCACTTCCCTGGAGAATTCCATTGGCATTGCCCAGAATAGTGGTGGGGTTAGTGGGACCATTCTGGCATCTGGTAGAGTCTCTGCCAACGAGCGCCCCGCCCTTGGCCAACGGTGCCGGCAGAGGTTGAGCTGGAAGGAAGGGGTGAGGAAGAGTTTTAGAAAATGCACATACCTCTCTAGAGGGCAGGCAGGCATGAGAGAGGAAGCAAACATGACACTGATGCTCCCGACTGTCTGCTGTACACATGAAGTGTATTATTCTCAAGCATGGACTTTTCACTCTGCAGTCATACACATTATAATGCAGGAACTGTGTATATTGACGTATATTTTTTGTCATTGCCGTTTGTTTCATTTACTACAACCCAAGTAACAGCACAGAAAAATAAAGAGTGCTATAAGGAGACAGAAAGAAATAATTAGGGAGAGAAAAGCAGAGTTAAGTGGAGCGGTAGAAACAAATTGAGAGGCAATTCCCTAACTTTGATACCGTAAGCAGTCTACTACAGAGTCTGTGTGCAACGGCAGAGAATCTCACTTTTCGGCAGAGAAACGGTCTTTACTGCCATTTACGCTTTGTGTGACAGCCACCCGGAGTCAGGGAACGGCAACCTTCCTCTTGATAAGGAGGTAAGCGAGGGATGCGAACAACGGCGGTGGCATTTTGCTGAGGAGCTCACCTGCACATTCAGCTCTACTGGGAGTTCCAACGCAAGCTTTGCTGCTACATCAGAGTGGACGAGTGCCACGACTTATTGAGCTGCTGTGAATTATTCATCCTTTCTTTTTTGGTCTATCTACTCTCTAACTTAATGTACCTCAACACTCAGCAGCCATATTTTTCACACCATGGTTGGCATTTTTACCACAGAGACAGGCCAATAAGATGATTGACACAGAGCAAACTTTACAACAGATCATGCAAAAGTGGTGACTCGAACAGAGCAGGATTTCTCCGAACTTCTCATAGCTGGATACAACACGTTGCTTCCTAGTTGTTTTTCATTTTCTTTTATATATACACGTTGAGCTCGCTCTCTCTCTGTTTTTCTCCCTTTTAGTATGATATGTCATGTTCAGTTCACCAACAAGCTCAATTACAGTTAACAAGGGAGGAGAAAAAACAAAATCCGGCCTGGTTGTTTTTTTTAACAGCACATCACCATGGGAGGGCTTCAGTACAGAATGTTCCGCAAAGGTAAAACAACGCAATTAAAAACAGACAGAGGGCCTCTTCTCTCCTCCATTCATAGGACCGTCAGCTGCCTGCCTCCCTCCATAAACAAATACAGACTTTAGGGATCCAGCTTCCTTGCAATTTGAATGAGACAAAAGGGCGTACAAGAAATAATGCATTTATGGTCTGATTTAAGTCCAGGTTGATGGAAGTCAAAGCCCTGGCTTGACACTGTCATATTTAACAAGGACACCAATAAAAGAGAGTGTGCAGGATAACAGTCTTGTTGTTTTAATTCAGTTTAAACTTTGGGCCCTTTACTGTGGCTTTCCCTACTAAATGAGAGAATGTAGAATATCAACAAGAGTTGCTCTCGACATGATGTCACATGCTTACAATGAAGTATTCATTTTGGGGGAAATTTAGGCTTAACAGATATTGTGCTATTTCACAAAACATCATGATGGTTACGAGTTATTGTGCTCTAGGTGTTGAAAACATTTAATTTCAAAATATTTCTGAAGCTCGGTGTTCTGGACATTGATCAAAGAGTCCTAGTACTATAATCAGTAATCTGGTTTGAGTACATCTGATACAGAAAACCAACATGAAAGCCCAGAGCTGATAAGCAGCGGATTGGATTTCCAACACATTACAAGGCGTTCAAAAGTGGGTCAAGACCATTCTGTGAATGGACACATTGGGCAAACGGGTCGCAGGGCTCCGACAAGCAGGCTACAGGAGAGCTACTATTTTTAACCTCAGACTCTTGTCTATAAGATAAATTGGCTGTGGAGGGTAATATTCATAATCATTGATCATGTTAATGATGATGTCAAAATGTGACACTGAGTGAATCATGCTATCATCATAAAGAATGAAAATCTGTTACCCAGGACAAGATGTACAAAGATACAGTAAGTCTTGTTTTAATGAATTCTGAAGAACTACTTTTCCAAAAGGAAACTTTCTATGCAACTTTCCAACTGTTTGATAAGAGTGAAATATCAACGTGTATGACAACTAGACACCCTGTAGAGCAGACGGTATACAATATAGATGCACTGCAGTCCACACCAGAAAACAGATCCCACATCAACTATGAACAGCTCCCACCCCCTTTGAAATAATCATAAGCGATTAAAATTGAACAGTTGTGTGGTTTACCACAAAAACTTGTAGTCGCTGGGATAGGTTGCCCTGAGATGCTGAATGCGCACAGCCTGACAGGTTGCATTAAAACGCTATGTTTAGGAAGGAGAAAACACACACACACTACCTTAAATTGGACTTGTAACTGCCCTATTTCTAGCACATCAACAACTGTTGAGGGGTGTACATTTGTAGCTGAATAATACATGGGCCTTTCTCTACACAGGCTGTCACACACATCACAAGGGAAAATAGGGGGTGAGTGCCTCTCTTGACTGTCTAAGCAGCCCTCCCAATTTGGTCGCCGCTACTGTATCTGACAGCCTCCGAGTATCTTGGGAGCGTTTCTAAAAGGCCAGTGTTTGATGGATTCATGAAGAACACACAAATGTAATTGCCATTTGTCACCGAGTCTTCAGCGGCTCCGCCACACAGGGACTGAGCGTCAGCATGCCTGGAGAGCACCTGTACAGCACCAGGGAGCGCTCTGTATGTAAAACTGTGTATAAACACCTAGTGCCTTTTCTCTGCTTTTTGTCACATAAAATAGGTCCTGTAGGACGGAACTCAAAATTGCACCCCAAAGACACAGACAGTGGGAATATGTATAAATATATAACATATCACAGACGGCCCACACACATCCACACACCGACGGGGAAGGAATATTTATGCACATCAACTGAAAACGGAACAGTAGAAACAAGAATACTAAAAAAGTTAGCTACCTGAAAATATAACAAAGAGGTCAAAGAGGGCAGTCGGCAGATCCTCATTTGCACACAACTGCGCTGAGAGGCATATAGGTAAGGCAAGGAGCGCATTGAACTACTACAACTCAGTGTTTCTAAGGCTCAGGCCTTGTTAATATTAATGTGCCTCAGAGAGGGAAAGAGAGACACAGGCCGAGAATCAGAGAGAGAAAGAGAGAGCGAGAGGAGATGGAGAGAGTGAGAGAACAGGACAGGAATGTTTGCTGAAGCCTATTAGAATACCCGTCATAAGGAGCATACAGTTATTCAAATGTCACATCGTGACACCAAGCTAAACAGGCCAATCCACCTCTTGTTCTCATCTTCTAATGGCAGTCATTACACGCTGTTAGTAGTTTGTGATGGAAAAACACACCGAGTGGAATATTCGTGAAAGGAATCCCCTTTATTCTTATTTGAATGTTGCATAAACTGTGGCAGTTTGCTGTGAAATGCTAATTCGCCTAGCATGGCCACGGTTTTGTTTATCTTTGTACCTGGTATTATAAGCATGTATATTTTATGCTCCGCTGGCCCTGTACCTGTCTGATTGAAATGCTAATTTGTAAATGTGCAATGACCTAGTCAGGCGTCCGTCATCCTCCTAAACAGCCCGAGGTGTTTCTCTCCCCGCTAACAAACAGCCATGTAACGCCCCGGCCTTTCAATCTAAAGGGATATATTTTCTCATTAGAAATTACACATCTTCCCATGCCGCATTTAGAGTAGCAAAACCAGGGGAATTATGCTGCATAGAGCGAGTTAGAGAGAGAGAATGTGTGTACTAGAACGTGTGTACATGCTTGTGTGTGTGTGCATGTTTGAGTGAGAGAGAGAGAGAGAGAGCAAAAAGAGAGAGAGAATTGCACAATGAATATTATTACAAAGGAGCCTGATTGAAATTTTTCTACAGCATATCAAAGCCCGTTCAGCGTTTGACCTTCCAACTCCGCTACAAGGACATCCTTTATTGTTTCGGAGGACATCTTTGAACGGACAAGTGACGCCAGAATCCTTCATGGAAGATTTCCTTTAGGGCATCCTATATTAACAAACCCCATGCTGTGATTATCATTTATATGCTATATGATAAATGTTTCAGGGCAACATTTGTAAATAGAACCATGAACATAACAAAATATAGCATGCCCATCAGTTTCATCATACATTTTTTATCAGAACAGTATGCTTGGTGACGGGTAAAACTAAATATAGCTGTATTATTTATTTTAATATATACATACAATATATATATATATATATATATATAT
>JAVQJS010116769.1:0-10793 GCA_036024795.1 Galaxias rostratus | reverse complement strand
GAGAGAGAGAGAGAGAGAGAGAGAGAGAGAGAGAGAGAGAGAGAGAGAGCGAGAGGGGCATAAAATAAGGAATGGGAGAGGAAAGACAAACAGTGTGTGTGTGTGTGTGTGTGTGTGTGTGTGTGTGTGTGTGTGTGTGTGTTTGCACGTGTGTGTGCACGTGTGCACGTGCGTGTGTGTGTGTGTGTGTGTGTGTGTATGTATGCACGTGTGTGTGTGTGTGTGTGTGTGTGTGTGTGTGTGTGTGTGTGTGTCAGTGGTAGAGGGTTTAGGACGGGTTGGGGGGTAAGAGACAGAGGGAATTTCAGGCTGGGATGTTTATTGCCTCTGAGAACAGGGAACATAAACAGCTCCTATCTGATCTAAGACACAGGGCAGAGCAGCGGACCTTGCGGACTGCTGGTTAAAGTCTATTCATCCAATGCCTCTAACAGTGTACATTCAGTCTTTGTCTTTTGAAAGAACTAAACGTATTAAAATCAGACCTCATCTTTTCTTATGAATCCATTCATACCTAATTTAAAGCCAATATAGACAACTATTTAAAATGATTTATATATTATCCAATATAGACATTTTAGATGATCAGATTAGCATTACATTTCTTGTGATAGCACATTGTAAATTTAACACAAACTTGGTTTTTCAGCAGGCATTATTTCCCACATAGGTGTGACGAATTACTTTATGCCATGAGGAAGTGCGTCACAAAATCAGGAAAACTTGCCCATATTTGGAGAATAGTAGTCGATCGTGCAAGCTACATGCAGTGTCTACAGGTGCCAAGTACAATTGTTTGGAGAGGGCCCGCTTTATTTTCAACTTTTTTTTTGTGATGGCAGAAGTGGTGGGGGTCCTTAAAAACCACCTCTTATTTGAATCTACCTGTGTATCTGTACATGTTGTATATGTTTCTGCTGACCTTTTTGAGTTCATATTTGATTGCAAGTTTGAGGCGCGTGAGTGACGGGCGGCCTGGTGGTTCGTAGACCTCTTCACAGTCCGTGTCCCCGCTCAGGATAGCCTCCACCTCCTCCGTACTCCGACACAGGTCCAACAAGCCCACCACGTAGTCCTTACACTGTCCAGAGAGGCGACGGTAGTCATTCTACAAACAGAGCGGAACGTCTTCATTCAGTTAGAATAGATTTATTTAATTGAGTATACTGATTTACAAGAACGAGTGTTTTAAAACGTTTGTCGAGTTTGGCGAGGTCGTTACCTTAAACTCTTTCTCTATGTTAGCCATTAGCGCTAGTTCGTTGCTGAGTTCCAGCGCAGCCAGTACCGGGTCCTCATTGGACAAAGACAAGTAGGCGGGGCTCGCTAGGCCTCTGTAGGCGTTGATTCGAGAGCGGGAGTGACTGAAGGAATCGTACTGCTGTTGGTAATTACAGGAGTCGCAGCAGCAGAAGTAGTCGTGGGGCGGATCGATGCGAGCTCCTTTGCCCAACAGGTTGTGGACGATCTCATACTCCTGACAGTGGGCGGCTAGGATCACGGGAGTCACGTCGTGAGAAAACCTGGAAAAAAACAACAACTCACAACTCAGGAATAGACAGTTCAGTTTTGTTTTTATTTAACCCCTTCTAAAAACTTAGTATTTCTCTGTTCTTATTTACTCTGCAGACAGATATACAACATCCCGCAAAACTGTAACAAACTCACACAATGAGTGACTAAAACAGGAAGCCCATGTAAAGTATATTTGTTGTTGAGACGGTTACGGAAAATAGTTACACCAAACAAAGGTAGGGGGCGCCAAGATCACCTCATACAGGGAGAGTGCCTCCAGTAACTTTAATAGAAACTAAATCTAGAGAATGAGCTAGAGATTATACACTGATCTCAAAACAATAGGTCTTATTCGTTGACTCTCTCTCCCTCCCTCTCTCTTTCTCTCTCTCTCTCTTTCTTATACTTTCTCTCTCTCTTTCTCTCTCTCGCACACACTCTCTCTCCCTCAATCTTTCTCTTATACTCTCTCTCTTTCTTACACTCTCTCTCTCATCAGCCCACACACACACACTCTATCTCTCTCTTACACTCTCACACTCACTTTCTTACACACTCTCTCTCTCTTTCTCACTCCCTCTCTCTCTATCTCTCTCTTTCTCTCTCTCTCTCTCTCTCTCTCTCTCTCTCTCTCTCTCTCTCTCTCTCCCCCTCTCTCTCTTTCTCTCTGTCTCTCTCTATCTCTCTCTATATGTATATCTATATATATATATCTTTCTCTCTCTTTTTCACTCTCCCCTCTCTCTCTCTCTCCACCTCTCTCTCTCTCTCTCTCTCCACCTCTCCCTCTCTCTCTCTCTCTCTCTCTCTCTCTCTCCACCTCTCTCTCTCACTCACACTCTCACTCTATCTCTCTCCACACCTCTCACTCTCTCTCTCTCTCTCTCTCTCTCTCCCTCTCTCTCTCTCCCTCTCTCTTTCTCTCACCGTGTCCCATCCTCGTCATATGCATAGAAGTCGTCCAACATGTCTGCCTGGGCGGGGCTGGCGGTGAGACGCTTTGCGTCGCTGAAGGAGGAGTGAGCGAGCAGGGCCTCAGTGATGCGAATGTAGCCCTTACCTTCAGCAACAACAACAACAACAACTCAACAACAACAGCAAACAGTCGAGGCAGTGGCATGACGAGAGTTCATTGTCTTCCTGGAAAACAAAGTCAAGTGTCAGAACAAACTTTAAAAAATAGAATAAAATGGGAGGGTAAACATTGATATCTACAAGACTGAGGAGTCCATGGATAGGGGAACTATTCATGTCATCGACATGGCATCATATATAATGAGGAAGCTGTTTATATTTGATTTACAAAGACATAAAGGCCAGGCTATGTCTCAAGTCCTCTACCACTATGGTAAAGAAGAAGAATGGATTTCAGAGTAAAAGCGCGGAGGTTTCCTCCCGCATAAAGGTACAGTTAACGCTCTAGTCTTACTGATAGCCAATAAGAGGGCGTCGCCCACTCTAGACAGTTCCGCCCTCCCGAGCAGCAGCTCCGTCACTTCCAGATGCTCATTGGCCACGGCCAGCTGCAAGGCATTCTGGCCCATGTAGTCCACGGCGTTGACGTTGAGATAGGGCACGTGGAGGAGCATGCGGCGCACCTCCGGTATGTTGCCGTACTCGGCGGCATCCAGGAAGCGCTGCTCGGCCTCCGATAGGTGGACAAAGGGGGCGGAGAACATGTAGGCGGGGCATCGGAGCGCCTGGCGCCGCTTGGCGATGGCCTGCCGGGCCACCAGCTGTCGCTCGCTGCCCCGCCTGTGGGGCGGGAGGTTTGACACACACACACACACACACACACATACACACACACCACCAGCCCCTTGAAACCCCCAGGCAATAGTCTGTCTCTCCCCCTGCTCTGGAATGTAATACTACTGGTTCCTTTTTGTCAGGATATTGTGTCTGTTTCCCTGAGCTGGAATTGCTCTCGGGAAGGCACTTCAGAGGCCACCACAGAACATTGTTGTCTTTGTCAGAGCGCCAGATGTTGACTCCATCCCCTGAGGATTCTCCGTCTGTGGGCAGTATCTTTGTTTTACCCCCTTCATCTCTCCCTAACCATCCAACCCTGGCTCTCTTTGCTGGTCACTGTATATAAGACAGAGGGAGAGAGAAAGAGAGCGAGAAAGAGAGAGAGAGGTCAAAGACTGGAGAGGCGGGTCTCCAAGATATAATGCTTGGCTGGAGTTGTAAAGCCCTGGCATTTCCGACGCCTCCTATGAACTTGGGGCTTCTCGCCCCATCCACTCCCTCCCTTCGTCTCAACGACGCCCCCCCCCTCCTAAGCCACAGATTGGAAGTTGCCACGGTTGCACAACTGTCATTACTTGTCATGGAGGGGCAGCAGCCCAATGTGATGGGAAGTGACAGGGTTTGATTTGAAAATCCTATCTGGACACTGAGACTCACAAATTCCGCCTTTATACCTCTGCGCGCAGGTTTCCAGTAGAAGAAAGTAAAGTGGGAATCCGAAAGAACTGAAAGAAAGATGGTTAAAGATGGAAAGTAAAATGTAAAACTAGGCATAGTGAAAATGGAGGAAATATTTTAGACCCGGAAATAAACTGGAAAAGTTCTTCTTGTATCATGAAAATAAACCATATTTAAATGGTCTGGCCAAGTGAGCCTTTTATTGAGTATGTAACACAAGCTATTCACTTTATATTCTTATTTTTGTAAATATTCCTAAAACATTGTTACAAGTTTGGCGAGTCACTCATATTTCTGGCTATCACTGAATCGTGTGTCCTCCTTGTGGTGAACATGGGACATTGCAAGACACTCAGACCTCCTGTATTAGCAGACCTCTGCAATCTGTTACTAACGCTAGATTTGAACTGTGGTTAATGTCTGCTTGTGCTTTCCTCCAGCATATCAACAATGACCATATCCACGGGGAGAAGAAGGAGTTTGTGTGTCGCTGGGATGATTGCTCCCGGGAACAGAAGCCCTTCAAGGCCCAGTACATGCTAGTTGTCCACATGCGCAGACACACAGGAGAGAAACCACATAAGTGCACCGTAAGGAGGGCATTATCTCTGTACTGATGTTTATATGAGTCCAGGAAAAAGAACTGAAATGTTACCAATTCTTAAATGACACTGTGATACCTTGGTATGTTATGTGTTTGTGACTTTGAACTCGTTCTCCCTGTGCAGTTTGAGGGCTGTGCCAAAGCCTATTCTCGTCTGGAGAACCTGAAGACTCACCTGCGCTCCCACACGGGCGAGAAGCCTTATGTGTGTGAACACGAAGGCTGCAACAAGGCCTTCTCCAACGCCTCAGACCGGGCCAAGCACCAGAACCGCACACACTCCAATGAGGTATTTTGAATACACAATAAACTGCGTTCATATTATTACTGGTTTTAAATCTTTAGGTTAGTGAGCGTCCTCCACTTCCAGTGAATAGCTTTGGCTATGATCTGTACTTCTTCTCTTCTCTTTTCAGAAACCGTACGTGTGTAAGATCCCTGGCTGCACCAAGCGCTACACGGACCCCAGCTCCCTGCGCAAACACGTCAAAACTGTGCACGGGCCGGAAGCGCATGTTACCAAGAAGCAGCGGGGCGACGCCTACCCACGCCCCCCACCCAGGGAGCCGGGGGGGAACGGGCAGGGCCGGTCGCCGGGGCCCTTAGGGGGGTACGCTGACCAAAGGGAGTACAACCACGCTACCTCAAAACAGGACGAATGTCTGCAGGTCAAGTCCATCAAGACAGAGAAGCCTATGGTGAGATCCTCCCCGAGGAGCCCCACACTAACACGTCAGCATGTCGGCGAGGACAGGTGCCAGACCTTTAACAGCCCTGTCCTCGCGGAGCACTGCATTGTGCTCTTTAGAAACCATCCGGCTCACGTCGGTCTAACCCAACTGCCGTAACACCACCTAGCGATGTGTGAGTGATTGTGTGTTTGACACTGAACCCCTTTGAGTAACGAGTACGTGTTTTTCTTCTATCCAATGCTCTGGCATTTCTCTTGCTCCTTCTTTCTGAGAGCAGTGGGTTATCAGGTGAGACCAAATGTCCGTTCACGTTAACGAGGACATCCTTCCTCTTTTGTCTCTTTCATCTCGTCCGGTCGGCACACATTTGTTCCACATTCATTTGTATTGTTCTCCTTCACCTCCCACCGGGCGCCATTATGTGCTGGTTTGTTTATCTCATGTTACTGTCCACGTTTGTCCGCATGTTGGATTCTCCATTCATGTTCATAATATGCATTGTAAGGCGTTATCTCCGTAATGTCTGTTGTAAAAGTAAATCCTATTTCCTATTAGCAATAACCAAGCCTTTGGGCCGACTTGAGATTATTTCCAAAATGGTAGTGTGTATCGAAAGTATGCCAAACTCTGCCTAGAGCTCTACTGCACAGCCAAATTGGTTCCTAGCAACTAGTGTGAGAGAGCCCATTCAAAACATTGGAGCACTGTGTGCCAAAGAAAAGTTATTCTCATCAATGATCTTCAGTGTCTGGGAATCAAAGTGTGCAACCCAGTTAGGCAGTTGCCACTTAGAAAAAGGCTTTGTCTTTCCTATTCACTGAGAAGAGCCCAAAACAGACTTGCTTCTGTTGACACCATTGTTATTTTCTCTGGACTATATATTGGATGTCCAACAGAGGAAGGTGTTATTTGCCCTTTTGTTGTTCACAAAACACAGACAGTTCAGCGGGGATTACCGAGATCCTAGTTTTTTTAGGGGGTGACCGAATGCTTTGAATTCAAATGCAATTCAACTGGTCATTATTTAACTAGGATTTAGGCTCATGTGAAAAGCTCCAATGTTCCAAATACATTACATTGAGTCGTGTTGTTGACTGTTCACCAGTACACATTTATCCCCTATCTATTGTTAAGTAATAACAACTTTCTTTTTTGTCTTTCTCTACTATTTTTGTCTTCTGTTTATCTTTACCTGTCCTCCTTCAATTCCTTGCCCCATGTTCTCCCGCTTCCCTCTTCCATCTACCTCCATACCTCTGGTCACGGTGTCCAGGCGTCTCAGCCAAGCCCTGGCAGTCAGTCTACATGCAGCAGTGACCAGTCCCCAGTCAGCGCCTATCCCGGCCGTGGAGTCCAGCATGCTGTGAGCGCCGGACGCTCACTGGGGGAGGGGCTGGACGAGGGGGAGGATGAGGAGGAGGTGGACGAGGAAGAGGAGGACGACTTCGAGGGCGACGTCTCGCTGATGGGCTCGATGGTGCCCGCAGCGATGGCGGCCACGCTGGCCCTGCAGGCGAGGCGGAGCGTGGGGCGCCCACTGCGCTGGATGGAGCACATGAAAATGGAGAGGCTGAAGCAAGTGAACGGAGTCCTGCCCAGGGTGGGCTCGCTGTCCCCGACATCACCCCTGAAAGGCTCGGTGCTGCCCACCATCCTGGGGAAGGGTGAGTCCTCAAACTATCAATGATGGGAGCGGTTGTCTTTACCTGTGTATCGTTTGAATCAATGTCAATATTTGTTATTTTTGAAAAGAGTAGTCAAGCTTTTACCTGTTACATGAAATTAATGTGAACTCGCAAAAAAGTATTAGTTGTAGCTCCTAAGTTCACTGCTAAATGACTAAATATACATATATTATATTATAACATGTTACAATGTTTTATAGTTAGTCGTCTGTTAGATCTTCAAATCTGTTTGGAAGGCACCCTACTGGTTTTATTTACATTTTTCCCTTCCCTTAAACCTTCCCTCTTTCCATTTTCCCTCTTTGTTTATTCACCCTTCTTTCTTTTCACTCCTCCTTTCATAAACTCCCATCATGTAACGTTTCACAATACCCTGCCAACATTTCTCTAACCCCTATCCTTTTGTTGCTCCTCACAGGTTCTTGTCAGGGCAGGCCAGCAGGCTGTGGAGGTCTGTCCCAGCCTCCTCCTCGCCCGGAGCTGGGCACCACCGAGCTGACCGTGCTGAGCCTTCTCCGCGATCGGCGCGACAGCAGCGGCAGCGCCACCAGCTCGGCCTACCTGAGCAGCAGCCGCCGCTCTTCCGGCATCTCGCCGGGCTTCTGCAGCCGGCGCTCCAGCCAAGCATCGCAGGGCGGCGAGGGCACGGCCCACAGCGCCGGTCATCACCGCCGCCTCCACAACCTCAGCTCCACCGACTCCTATGACCCCATCTCCACGGATGCCTCGAGGCGCTCCAGCGAGGCCAGCCACTGCGGCGGGGGAGGGACCGTGTTCCCGGGCGGCGGCTGGGGTGGGGTCGGGGGAAGCGGAGGGGGCGGGGGCGGTGGGTCGAGGGGGATGCTGAACCTGACTCCGGCCCAACACTACAACCTGAAGGCCAAGTATGCGGCAGCCACGGGCGGCCCTCCCCCGACGCCACTGCCCAGCATGGAGCGCGTGGGCCTGAAGATCCGCATGGCCACGATGGGGGAAAGCCAAGATGGTAGCCTCCATGGCACACTGCCCCCTCTGGTGAGGCCACGCCGCTGCAGCGAAGGCAACGTCCACGCCAATGGGTACAACACTGGCTACCGGAGGAGGGGCTTCTACCCGGGGGAGGGACCAGGAAATGGACTGGACCGGAGGGCCAGCGACCCCGTGCGGACACAGGCTCCAGACATGTTTGACCTGCCCCAGGTGCAGCGCTTCAACAGCCTGAACAGCGTCCACCCTCTGCCTCCTCTGTTGGAGCTGCAGCACCCCACCGCCCAGGGCCGCAGCCTAGCGCTCCAGAACTACACCCGCTCAGAGGGCAACGTCCAGAGGGGCTTGCAGCATTCACCCTGCCCCCCCAGCATCATGGAGCACTCCGCCCTGGAGGCCCTGGCCATGGAGGATGATGGATGCTTGCTTCTGGGGGATGAAGACATGCTACCGGATGACCTGGTGCAGTACCTCCGCTCCCAAGCCCAGGGACAGACGAGCTCCTATCACCCTGTGGAGGAGAACCACGGCCAAGGGGACCTCTCCCTCCTTCAAGGGATTGAGCAGGAACAGATCCAGGGCCCAGGAATGAGCTTGGGCTACCAGCTGAACCATAGCCTCTATCAGCAACAGGTGGGGGTGGTGGAGAGAGAGAGCCCCAGTAAGCAGCCCATCCAGTGGAACGAGGTGAGCTCGGGGAGTGCCGAGAGGTCCCCGCAGCGGCAGCACACCCAGCAAAGGCAGTGCGGCCGGGGACTGATGCCGGACCAAGGGCCCCCTGGAGCAGCTCCATTTGGAAGGTTTGGCAACATGGTCGTTCAGCAGCAAGGACAGTTTCCTTCCAGGGACTTCCAGAACGGCTGCGCCCTGGCAGTCAAACCTCAGCCCCAGTCTCAGCATCAACTCCAGCTCCAGCTTGAGTGCAGAGCTAACCCCGTGGTTAAGCTGGAGGCCATCCCTAACTCTTGCATGGAGCTGAGAGGCAACGGCATGCACAACTTTGGGCATCCGGACTTCTCCCAGATCATCTCGGGGCCCCTGCCCCAGGGCTATGGACCGCAGCAGCAGCAGCCTTCCTCACAGACCCAGAACCACTTCCAGCAGAGCCACCACAGCATCACCGGTGCCCCCTCTTCCTGTCAGAATGGGGACAGCAGGGCCTCCATGGAGAGCCTCTCCTGCCTGTCCAGCCAGACCCTCCGCCAACACCCTCAGATGCCAGCTCCTCCAGCTCCGCGTGGCCAGTTGGCAAGCAGCGTCTACAGGAACCCGGTAAGGGCCCAGCAATACCCGAGTCCTCAGAGCAACAGTAGGACACAGGTCGGCCTAAACCTTAGCTCCAACCAGCAGCAGCAGCAGCAGCAGCAGCAGAGGAGTGTCCCGCAGCATTGCTCCCTGGCCCACCAAGTCTCTGGGTTGAAGCTAGAGGCTCCGGACCAGGGATATCTGGAGCAGGGCTTTGAAGAACCGCTATGTTTTGACGATGTGGACAGCAAGGCATCCTCTTTCCCTGCCAGTCTGGATGAAACCTGTCTACTGGACACCATGGCCGAGTCTGTGGGGCTGGGAGTGGGGGGAGGTGCTGAGGGCAACGCCACCCTTCTGTCGCCCGGAGCGGACCAGGTGACCAGCACGGTGGACAGCGGCGTGGCCAGGGTGCTGGACGAAGTGGTGAGCCTGGACTTTGGCGCCATGCTGGAGGACGGCTTCGACCAGGGCAGCTTGGTGTCCGGGGTGATCAGCCCATCCATGTTCCAGGGTCTGTCCAGAGCCTCTTCAAGCCTGACCACGCCCAGAGCCTCGACCACGTTCCACAGCGTGCCGCCCAGCCTCAGCAACATGGCCATCGGAGACATGAGCTCCCTCCTCAGTACCCTGGCGGAGGAGAGCAAGTTTCTGGCCTGCATACAGTAGGGGTCACCCCTCGGTTTCTCGTCCTCCACTTCCTTTTCCCAAAAGTAAGAATCAAACGGGAAGAAGACAAAAATATAAACTGAAAAAAGAGGATAAGAAGAGGTTTTAGGAAAAAATGGCAAAATTATGAAAAATGTTTATTATAAATTTCCTAAAAAAAACTAGTGTTGAGAAGCAGATTGCTATCAAACAAGGTTATTTTGTGTCATTCCCTTCAGTGCTAGGGTATGTCAAATATGTGTATAGAAAAATAGATATTCCTTTTATGGAATGGATGGCTATTTTTAAAAGCCCTATTCTTTGTATTACAATACGATAATGGTGACTATGAGCTCACCTTTTTGAAACAGTATTCTATGTATTGTTGCTGTTTTCTTTGCTGTACACTGTTGGTATAAACTGCATGTATTCAAGGTCAAACATGAACACTGTCTTTATAAGTACATAGACTAGCCCATGTGCCAAGTATTCTCTGACCACGTTGGTACGCCTATGACATAATCCTCATTCCATCAGGCCCCAAAGAGGCAATTTAGCTACTCTAAGGTCCTAGTGGTATCTTTATAACTATAGTTTAAAAAAGGATATTTACACCTTTGCTATTGTCATTTTGTTAGTATGTTACTTTTGCAAACATGTACTGTATGTTACTGTTTCAGTGCTTCTGCCAAGTGGTGTGTTTGTCAAAAGTATTCCAACAAAGGTATTGAGTCCAGCATAAAGGGGCCACTTATCAGTCTTAGAATTCACAAACACCATGTGTAGTCTTTAGTTGATATCTAAATGGCTTGTTTTATGTAGTCTCTTAAGGTACTCACGGGTGTATATAACAATGTTTTTAGTTTTTTTATATATCATTTTTGTTTGTGAAAATCAGATATTAGATATTCGCAGAACTGTTTGAAAATCCAATTTTGTTTTGCAACATGGGAAGTATTAATTACACTTATTACATGAAAGGTTTTCTAAGACCAATAATTCATCTTA
>JAVQJS010116755.1:0-19802 GCA_036024795.1 Galaxias rostratus | reverse complement strand
CACACACACACACACACACACACACACACACACACACACACACACACACACACACACACACACACACACACACACACACACACACACACACACACACACACACACACACACAAACTGGTATAATCTGCCATACTATTCTGGTTTTACTGATATTGCTTTGCTTTTGCAGAAATATAATCCAGTGTTATAAGTATCCATTAGAACAAAATAGGAAGAAATCTGTAATCTGAAATCTGTGCAACATATTTGTCAAATGCAGTGTGTTCTATATAAACACTTGAGGGTGCTGTTGGAACAGTGTGAAGTCCTCCACCAAGAATGAGACCTCATGTTCTCCGAAAATTTGTTGACAGACTGTTAGTTTGTTTTGATGTGATTGGAGAAGCTGTATCACGATAAATATGAATGTGTAATAGATGGTTGTTTGTCAAAGTTGACTTATTTATTTCATAAGCTGCTCTACATATCAAATGCTTTATATATTTTTCTTAAATAAACAAATGTAAGGAAATCACATAGCTCAGAAATGAATGTCCTGAAAAGGTTGAGATATTGATCTGTTGTTCATTGGCCTTCTTTTATTTGTTTTGAGCAGCAATTTTGTGTTATAAGCAAATTAGCACATTTCAAAGATAGACTATAAGTAGTAATACAGTCAAATATGCAGTGTTCAGGTGTAGCACGAGAGGGGTGAAAATTACTGAGCAAAACGATGACTATGGTGACACTTGGGGACACCACTTATGAGGGCAGGCTGTTGTAGGTCCTTTTTTATCTAAGTTATTTTAAAAGTGATTATTGTTATTTTACCTACTTATACTCTTGACACCATGTATGGCATTAGGGGAATTTTATCCCCTATATATAATATCTGATGCCTACGTGGAGAATATACATTCATGTATCTACCTCTCCTCCTTCTTTGTCTCCATTTAAAAAAATAAACTACTGAAATAACTACTTAAATAAGAAAATAAACTACTGTATGTGCTCAAAGTATCAAAAATAAATGTATGGTTTTGGGCTGTATTACTTAAATTGGTCTTTCACTGGTTCATACAGACAGCAACCTTGGGAGAAAAAATAAATAACATAGGTAATAACTTTTTCTCATTTTGTCTCATTATAACCCATTATGAAAGATTTATCAATGTTAATGCTTGTTATTGGATTTCTTTCAGAAGCTGCAATATCTTCAAACTTAAGTTTTTCTTCTTCTTCTTCTTCAAAAGATTTTCCTGGAACTTAGAACCTTTGACATTTCCACCACAACCAGTGAAAGAGCCATGAAGTCTGTTTTGGCAGCTGTACTTGGCCATCTGTAAGGGAATGGTGCTATTGGTCTTTGTAGTGACAGGGATAATACTACGGACCATTAAACACCGGAAACGTACATTTCTGAACATCTTTTAGAAGGTGTTACATTGTCAAATGCAATTCAGTCAGAACAGCTTACGATGGGTTTAACAATTTGTTGCAACGCATGGTAACACACAAAGGTATGGCATCAAGGGTCTGCTGTTCTAATTGCTTCCTCACACGGTCTTATACTAAACAAACAACCATTGGTACGGGATAACCTAGCAGTTGTAGGAGGAGTGTGGTGAGTGATGACGTTCAGTAAGCCATGTTAAACTATTCACTGTATGCAACAGGTTGGTTGATGTGACATAGATAAATCTTGTGTCTGAGTTGCCTGTCAGAACTAGCTCTGCCAAGATATTGCCTTTATTGATTGAGGTTTATAAAACAGTTTTTTATTTCAGATATATTTTTAATTGAGAGATCAGATAAATAAGCCGTCAAATATTTGTGTATTCCCTACCTATTTAAAAATGTTATCAACAGCCATGACATCTGCAACAAGGAGGATAACATTGGGTTATTTTCTTTATAATATTGGGTTACCTTCTAGCATGTCCCCTAGACCACCTCGTAACAAAGTAGCAACAGAAGAGAGGTCAGAGTATGCTGTTGTCAGGATGGGATAGCCTGCTGGGGAAACATCTACATGTCTTCAATGATTGGATGAGAACGTAACTAGTGATACAATGGATCAAGCGTCAACCAACTTTGAAAGCCACTTCAGAAGTGAAATCAGAAACGATGAGGGAAGAACATGTTTGCAGGTTGTTAGAAAATAAAAAAAATGCTGGTGGTTATGTGCAAAACATCGTCCATATATTTACACCAATTTGGGCTGCTTTTGATAAATAATTTATTAAATAATCTTCCAATTCCATAATGTAAAATTACATCGAGCCCAACAAACCTCATTCTCCATCAATTTCTGCTTTTTTTTCTTCTTAAAGCTTAATCTGAATCTTGGTTTAGAGAATGACTAGAAGTTACAGTATTCCCATTGGCTGCCAGGATGCTGAGTTAAAATCCTAGGTTTCTAAGTTCTCTTGGGCTGAACACAAGCATTTATTGGGAGGTTTCAGACTTTTTTGTTTTTCTGGGGAAACAAAAGCAGCCGTACAGTTTGAGAACTGCCCTAAACCTCACATTCATTAAATGAACACAGATGCACAATTCCATAACTCTACACCAACTAAAAGTATATACAAATATTCAACACAAATTATTTTAATGAATTATTATGGATTCTGAAAGGACAAAGTGTAGCCAGATCAACTTAACTAAAAGGCCAAAGCATAGATTTTGCGTCCCCCTGAAAAGCCTTTCAGGATCTTTCCTCTCCCACACTGGACACAGAGTCTTACTGTATCTGTTGTGTGTGGCCCTGTCACACACTGGTGACTGGTGGGTTTTCTTCGGAGGACAAAGACCTGTTTCAGTGAGGCAGAGGTGGAGGGGGTGCCATGCAGCATGGAGATCAGCGGTTAGTGCCGAGGCAGGGTCAGGGACATGGCAGATAGGATCCCGGAACGCTGCAGCTTGATGAAATCACACGGTCTGCCAATGACTTCAGTCCAGATTGGACCGAGATGAGTTGAACTCGAGTGTGTGTGTGTGTCTTTGTGTGTGTGCATGCTTTTCTGTGTGTGTGTGTGTGTGTGTGTTTGTGTGTGTATGAGCTACCTTCATGCTTGACAGTGATTTGAGTGATATAAAAAGGTCTTTGGACATGGTCCGTTCGGTGAGAGACGGTAAGAAATGCCTTAAGAATGACATTCATAGTATGCATTCCCCTAAAGACATTCAGTCAGTGGTCAGCAGACATATTCCACTCCACTTCATTATCTTCCTCACTACATGGATGAGAGAAAACACACTGTATATCCAGGCCCTTTGTGTGTGGGAACGAGGTCATGCCAACTGTTAGCCACTAAACATACAAACGGTACGCAAGTGTGTAGACTCCAAACCCCCTCTGGCAGGGAACAGGAGAGGCAATAACAATAAGCAGATGGGAGTTTTGGTCTGGAAAAACAAAGGAGTGGAGAGGAATTTCCACCATCTTTCAAAGTCAATCCAGGTGTAGGTGCCAAGCCTTCTTTGAACCTCTCCCTAAATGTCACATTAGTCTGGGGGCTATTTATGTTTTGGTGGGGCCTTTGTTTGAATCATAAATGACGACACAAACCAATCACATACCCCCTATTTATTAAATCCATTACACTGTTGATCATAACACACTCACAGGCCACATTCGGCACGCTGTGGAAAGCACACTGGAACTAACGGACTTAAGGTCTCCCGGGGCTAAAACTATATTTGAGCCCACCCTGATCCGTCTAGCAGGAAATGAAACCTCCTAGCTAGATCAGATGATCAGTTCAAGTGGTGTGTACTTGACAGGACACCCACTGAGACACACAGACAACCATGGAATCGTATTGCGTCCATGACGTTCCTTCTCTTAACAAGCATTCAAATCTGCCCACGTCGAGACATTTGCTGTAAGCAAAGACTGCAGCATGAAGGTTTCAGGAAATTCAAGTCAACAGATGTTCTTTGAGCACTATGTCATACCTCATATACAGGTAGGTACATCCAAGGAAGCGATCGTGTGCGTGCACACACACACACAAATTCTGTATGCTTAGGTATTGATCTTGATGCTACCAGCGAGACGGTTTACAACGCATTCCATGAAGGGCATCCACAGAATCATAGGATAACATCTCCAGGACATTGGTCTCAACCCTTTCACCCACCACACTATCAAACAAACACAAACACACGAGTCCTCTATGCATTTTTTAAACTCAATTCAACTCAAAATGTATTTAGTTTCAGTGATATAGTTTTACTGAAGATATAATTGTTTTTATTAACATTCAAAGCAACTTTGTCTCCAAAGCCTTTACTCCGTGAGTCGCACGGACAAGGGAAACCTACCGCCCATCACAGTTTTATAACAGCCTGCGTGGTGTGTGCATACAACAAGAGGTATTACATCAGGTGACACAAATTCATACAGAAAAAGAAAACACATCTCAATAACGCATAACACAACTTTGTTCCGGTTACCTGTCGTTGTTTTTTGCGTCTTGTCAACTCAAAGGCCTAATTACATGCATCGGGAGGAAGCTACGTACACACCCCAAGCTAAAAAACAACCAACAAAACCTGGTCCATACAAGAACCCTATTCTATTTGAAACGGGCATGCACAGTGTTTGAAATCAGAACAAATCCCAAATTCTCTGCCCATTCTGCACAGTATTTACCAATGGTAGGGAAGGGTCATGGGACATGGTTAGTTCTACAATGGAATCTACTCATACAGTACAAGTGCATAGAAGCCGGAGAGCAGATTGCAGTCCAAAGGACTGCATTTGGACATGCTCTTGAGGCTGGGGACAGTGAGGTTCTTCATTCTCCTTTGTGGGGACACAGTGGACCTCTCAGGAGACAGTCTCTAATTGGCTAGGAGAGGCACCGCTCCAAAACATCTGTCCAACTCGAAAACTCATTCAGCTGAAAGCAGAAGAGGCGGAATGAAGAGAGCCAGATCACTTTAGATTAGCGCAACAATATCTACTTCAATTGATGCTTACAATTGACTAGAGAAACCATACAACATCAAAGTCATGGCAAAGCAACCTGACATACTTCAGGTTAGGCTGCAGGCTGCAGAGAACTTACGAGCACTTGATCGGGTTTCCACTTAACAAAGGTCGGATCTTTTGTCCCCAATTTTTTTTCAGCATTGGCATCTGTGCCTGCTACGCACCACACCAATGGGACTTCAGCTAAAATATCATCTGGACCATTTTGTGCCTTTTCCTTTGAGGAACCTGAGAACTAGCTGTAGTGGTGCAGGTAAAGTGCAGGATGAGTGCAGGTGCGTAGTGTCCCGGTCTGCACTCAACAGACTCCATGACACCAAATCACAGGGAGAGAATGCGGGGTGGGGCAGGTCATGTAAGAGGTAGATCAGCTGAAAACACTTTAGGGATATATCACCAATGACTAATAATTAAGAAGGCTTATATGATCCTAAGCCCTCATTCAGTGGCTGGGTTGGCCTTGTGCACACACAGGCTCACTTACACCCATAGCTCCACATACCAAGACACACATACACAGAAAGTCACACATTCACACACACACACGCACACCCATACACATCCACACACACGCATGGGCAGGTAAACAGACTTTCTTCTTACAGTTCACCTTAGACAACCTTTCGTTACATGGAGGCAATCAAAATGTGACTTTAAAAATTTGACTTTGGAAACAGGAGCAGATAGTTGCTCAAGCTCTCCTGGGCTGTAAAAAAGACACCAAACCCAACTTAAAGCAATGTTAATATGATACCTGCCCATAACACACAAACAGACAACTGCAAAAAAAAAGGCACAAAAACTTCACCCACTCTCACTGCACCATCATGTCAACATGGACCAAAATCTCTGAGGAATGTATCCAGCACCTTGTTGAGTCTTTGCCTCATATACAAGCCTAAAGGTAATTGAGGACACATCTTACATAAGCTGTGAAGGAGAAAATCCATGCCCTGTGATTTCCACGAGAGGCAATCAAAACGTCCGCTTAAAATTGGTAGGTCACAGAACCTAATGATCTGGAGGGAACTAGGAGAGAATCTTTTGTTGTGTTTCATGGAAATGTCAAATAATTTGAATCAACTTAATTATCTGTTTTCTTGTAGTACTAGACTGACTGTTATATTTAAAAAGAGAGGCCAACCCTGTGAACTAACCAACATACCACCCATCAAATATACCTATTTATGATAACATAAAGATAGGCTTTAAAAAGATTTTGTAAAAATCCCATGGGACATCTAAGCTAAGGACTATACTGAGTTGAGTTTACATGCTCTCCTTGCATTTGTGTCGGTTTTTGTATTGTGTTGAGCAAGCAAGTCTGGCGCAAATTCCTTGCCTTAGTATCACTCAGGCTGTTTGACAGCTGTCGGCCCAGTCATACTTCCTTCGTTGTTATTAATTGGCGACCAATTTGTGAAAGGGCTTTGAGTTTCTACAAAAGCGCTAAAAACAAAAAAGAATTAATTATTATTATCTATACAAATACTTCTCTGACCTCTCACGTAGATAGAATAGGGCAGAATCTTTAACTGGGAATTGAGTTGGGGGAATGGATAATGGGGATGAGCAATACTTCACTATTACTTTGGGAAGAAATTGAATGTGTCATGTTAACGGAAGCAAGAGAGTGTGTGTGTGTGTGCACGAATACCTGCATAACAGAAAGCATGGATGCATATTGTAAACACACATGCACTGGGATACTCACGGCCTTTTTGCAAGAAACACTTCCAGAGACAGAAGCAGAGGGACATGACCAGTAGAGCAGCCACTGTTGTCACGGAGATCAGGATGGTAAGAGCTGTGCCGACTGCACCAGAAAGAATTTGTAATTAGATTGCTTTGATTGCAGATATTTGTCAAAAATGCCTGAACATAGCTCAAATATAGGTATGTTCCTTTTTATTAAAATAAATAGACAGATCTAGTATAAGCTTAACTTAACAGGCTAACATTTCGCCAAATTATTTTCCTGAAAAAATATTTATTAACCGAACAATGTTTTAAGCCAAAGCCATTCTCATAAGACTTATATTATAAGCATGAATGAGGAAATGTTTTTTAAAAAAGGGACACTTTACTAAAATCAAACTTAATACCAAAACATAAAAAAACAAAGGTTTAGACTAGAAAATTCCACACAAAAGAGGCCCCATGCACACAATTCTGTCACATCTAACTAAACATATGCTATCTGTCCAAGGGTCTACGGTAAATGCTTTACTGATCCCAACACAGTGTCTCTAGTGTGAACCATGACTGATTCCATGTCCGTCTTAACCCTTCGACAGTGCATAAGCGCGGCATAGATTGACATTGCCCTTACAATATGTAAATAAACTTGCCCACTTACAGAAACAAGCACACTCCATTGTCTCCTTCGAGTTGTTTCTGTGAGAGTGACTGTCATTTGGGAATCCACATCATCTTAGCTGTTCTTACATTCTATTTTCACCCCTGGCTGAATCCCACACTACGTGCTATTGGAGTTCCACTGGCTTTGTTAAGCTGCTTCTACCGACAACAGCTTACCACATGACAGCAAGGCTTCTGGGCCCGGGCAAAAAGCAACAATGTTAGCAACACACATCCAGCAGGCACCATGCTGTGACCCGCCACTCACTCTTGGTGTTCATGGACACAGCGATGGGCGACTCCAGGCCCTTGTGGTGGACCAGGCACTTAATGGACACGTCCTTAAGGAGGCCCGAGCGGACGGTGAGGGTGCTGATGACCAGCGTGGTGCCGTCCCCCTGGGGCAGCTGGGTGACCAGCGGGGGGCCCATGGTGCGGTTGTCCCTCTCCACGTTCCAGACGATCTCGGCTGGCGGCCGGGACACCGACGTGCAGTTGGCCTCGATCACCCCGGGAGACGTGGTCTTGTAGCTCACCTGCGGCTTGGGCAGCACTGAGAAACGACACGCACACTGAATTAGTTGATCGATGCTGCCTGCACACAGCAGAGGTGTTTACCGTGCCTGCGTACACTGTAGCAAGTGGACTTCAGTGCAGTTACAGTAGAAACAATTCTACCTGCATTTATAAGTCAAGTGCATCAATGTTTTTCATGTGAAAACAATTTAGTAGACATTTACTCTTTAAGTCTTTAATCAAGGCAGACTGGGAGCGTTATCCCCGAGATTAATGTGATCGCTGGGGAATCACACCGAGTCGGAGAGCTGCACGATGAGCCAAAGCCATGCCTGTTCTTAATTCCCTGTTCTTAGGGTGGAGAAAGGAATGTTATTGAGGGGAATTGGGAATACCGGTATTGAGGGGGTTATGGAATAAGATCTAGCCGCAGATGTTTGGCCCTGATAGCGACTAATTCTGAACTTGGCCCACCTCCCCCTGCCCTTTGCATGAAGCAATGGTGGAACAACTGCGTTGAGAAGAGCAGAAAAAAAAGGGACTGAATGCATCCCTTCAGGGAAGCTTTGCCTACCTTGGTCTGCAGCTCATTATACAGAGTTTGGCAAATCTCATGCATGCAGGCTGCAGACAGTTTCTGGAACCTCCCCATTACAAACTATACCTTTGAGAATTACAGAGCAGAAATCAAATATAACGTTCAGCTCCAACTGAATTGCTATGGGTTCACCTAACAGTAACGTGAGGAACAGCCAGGGGGTGGAAAAACAAGGGAGAAAGAAAGACAGTGCGAGTAAAATGCAAGGAGACAGAGAGGCAGAGACGGGAGAGAAGGACAGAGGAAGGCACTGTGTTCACCAACACACTGTCACTCCCTCCCTCGCTCCATCCCCCTTGGTTCTCTGTAATGAAACCCCTTCTTCGGGCAACATGACCAACAAGTGTTTTTGCTGCTGGAAATCACACAGCAAACAACAGCAATCACAAACACACACACACAATAATCCTCAGAGCCTCACATTGAATATGACTCTTAACAGCCACAATTAACGGTCAACTTCAGGTTTCCACTGAATGATCATTTGCAGATTTTTTTTTAAGAATCTCACTTGTGCTCCATGGACAACACAGCATCATATCTAAACCGCCTGGCTTTCCAGCCACATGTACTCAATGTACCATGCAATCATAAACCTGTCGGCTTCCCATCTCCCCCAGCCTAGAGCTACAGGTGCACTCCACGTCCTCTCTTCTGATATAGAACCCCTCAGGGAGAAACCAAAGACCACCCTCCTCTATCATGTGGTGGAGGGAGTCGCGTCACACTGCCATCTGTCTCCACTCCCTTCTGTCTTTCTAGCCTTGGCCTCACGGCGTCCATTTCACTGTGCAACGTTGTGCGCTCCAAGTCTGTGGGACGGTCTGTTTCCTCCCAACCCTCGCTGAGAAACCACGCGTTCCGGCTGGAAACGCAAGCCTTGCCAAACACAACAACTGAACTGGACTTATCAACTGAGTTCATCCAAACTGTGCTTTGTACAATGCGACTGTGTAGATTTGAAAGAAGACACTACACACACTCACATTTGTCCCCCATTAATTCTCCATAAATCTGTCACTGCTGTGTGTGCCAGTATAGCGACATAAAAAATAAACTACCATAGACAGCAAGGCAGACGGCGGCGCTCTTGGGGCCATCTGGGTGGATGTTGTACTGGCAAATATAGCAGCCCTCGTCCTGAAAGCTGAGCGGCTGGATGGTGAGCTGGCTATGGGACAGGGAGGTGCTAAGCCACACCCTGCCCTGGTAGGGAGGTTCAATCATGGGGTCACTGCGCTTGGCGTAGGACGCCACCTCACTGGAGGCCCCCTGCTCCGACCTGTGCATCCACGTCACCTGCTGCACCTTCTCGGGCAGGCCGTAGAAGCAGGACAGGGAGGCCTGCTTCCCGCTCACCGCTGTTGTGTTGCGGTCCGCAGTGATCCGCGCTGTGGAGTGGAGAGGAGCGAGAGAGAGGGAAAAATAGTGAGAAGGAGAGAGAGAGAGAATGTTAAAGAGCATACGGTAAGCTGTGAGATACAAACAAGCAAACATATTGGTGAAAATGTGTAATTTTACGCTAAAGCAACCGTTACTAGTTGCTTAAGCAAGGACAGCCACTGCAACCGTTAACCAGCTCTCCCTCCTTCAACAGCTTTTGTAGGAACCCGGAGTATTAACACAAAGGGAAGGGGTTTAGGAGGACAACTGAGACTACACATCAGTTAACCTCTCAGCTAGCAGATCTACCCTTTTCGATGAGATCTCAGTCCCCATCACATTCAAATCCAAAAGAATGACGGCTATGTTAGTGTTCTGCAGATAGGACAATGACAATTGTGTGGTTCAAAAGACAACCCAGACACCACAGGAAAGAAATAATCTAAACACAGAGGATCTAAATGAATTCTGGGGTTGGTGTGTTGATTGGTCGTCTAATGTGAATAGTGTGGCCGTTGCACGCTGCAGTGTCTGCAGCTTTTGGCATCCTCATGCCTCCCTGACCTATTTTGTTTTCACTTCAGTTTGGTCTGTCCTTGTGAACTTTCCAACTACACAAGGTTTGGAAAAATTTACTTGCACTCAGAAATGGTGCATAAAAGAAAAAAAGAACATCTCAATATGGTTATGAAAAACATAAGAAATTTTGAAAAAATAAGTTTCCTTCAGGTATTTGCACATAGTCCAATACATTTTTTAAAGTAAGCTATTTTCTGGCTTAACCATCCTCTCCAGATGTTTCGTTTTCACACTATCTCCACACTGCCACCTGTCATTGCTGCCTGCAGGTCAACCCAGCTACAACAAAGAAGCCTGGCTCACATGTGACGATGAGACATATGCGTCCCTCCTGAGCTCCGGAAGAGGCCAGGTCGAAGATGCAGGTGTAGCAGCCCTCGTCGCGGAAGCCCACCCTGCGGATGGTGATGGCCGACGTGTCTTTGGCGGAGGGGGACAGCTCCACATGCTGCTGGCCACTGACGCTGTCAGGCTGCCCGGGCTGGTAGGTCAGCAGGGTTTGGTTCTGGACGTCCATCCAGCGCACCTGCTTCAGAGTGTCCCCCCGGGCCCTGGACACCATGCAGGTCAGGGTGAAAGGCGACTCCACAGGGGCCTCCAAACGATCCGGCGCTGTCACCCTACCTTGGGTACACACAGTCGTATGAGACCTCATGGTAAAAATTGGTGTACATCTGTTTACTTTTGTGTCAGATTCATTAAAGCTTGGTGTGGATACGCACCCTGTAGCCGGACCACAATCAGTAAGGATAGGTACAGCTGCATGCATCGCTTCGGGGAGCCGTTAATTACCATGGTCTGCGGCACATGAAACGGAGTTAGGCAAATTTCATGCATAAAGCTGCAGTCAATTTGAAGAACCTCACAATTACAAACTATCACAAAGAATAAGTCGCTAGAAATACTTGGTCCATAACTTATCGTTCTTATGGTATGCATTTTCTAAATAAACTGACTGTAGATGTATGTATATATTTCATTGCACATACATGAATTTTGGTACCCTGTAGGCTATATACTATATAGCATTGGGTTTCAATCAAACTTTATCTTTCACACCTTTGCTCTCGTTTATTTTTCTTTCTATCTAGAGTTTGGGATGTGAACGATACGTACATTGCACGCGCGTAGGACATACAAGCACCCCCCCACACACACATACACACTCACACACATACACAAAACCACACATTGTGTATATGCGATGTAATTGCCTTCATATCGCTGTTATTAATAGAAGCACAGAGCTATCTAATAGAATAAGCCAATTGAAGAAATCACAATGATTATTCAACTTCTGAATGGTATATGCAGCGCTGATTCCAACATTTGTAAAATAAATAAATTAATAGGATATATTTAAAACAAATAATACAAGGTTATTCCTTCATAGGCTACTCTTTTTGTGTTATTGGTTAAATACATTTATTTTTGTCGTATTACAAAATGGTCAACAATTTTAGCACTTAGTATATCATATTATGGACCTATGTAATGAATGTGTAAAACACTGCCACCGTGAAATGGATACAGAGATAGTTTAAGGTCTTACCTCAATTTCAAAGCCAGGGTGTCGTAAACGCGAGTTCTCGTTAAATCGGAGCAAAGAACAACAGTTGGGCAATTTATTCCAGTAAAATCCTAACCATCCTTTCCATCACAAACTAGGAAAGCTGTTGTCATTCCAGAAACAATTGGTTCAGTTTGAAGTATCCTTTGTCAATAAATGACAGTTTTACAACCAATTTACCACACATCGAGAGCGAGCATTTGGGTTTGGACCATTCAATAAATAGTTTGCCCACAGACCCGCAATTTGTTCTTAGTACAGGTTTAGGCGACCTCTAGCGTCAATGGACTACACGGTCGGATTGGTTGGGTCGACAGAAGAGAGGAGTAAAGGAATGTTAGAAACGTGCTAATAAAACATTGGACGTCTGCTGGAGGATTTAAAAAAAATGGTCCTGATAACTGGAGAGATGTCATATTATAGCCTAATGTAAAACTAACTCTGATCGAAGGCGTCTTGCCCATTCATCCCGCGGGGACAATTGACTCCTCAATTATCTGAAATCAAATATACGTAAATTACCAGCCTAGCCCAGATAAAGGCTGAATTCGCAAATGCTATGCTTTTTTTTTCCTCCAAAACTTTCGACAGTTATGTTGCAGGGTTTGAACCGTACCATGAAACACTAAATATTTGCATGAACTTTGGTTGCTGCACCGTGCAGAGAGGACAAAACCATACTTTGTCGAAGGGTCACATTGGACTACACCGCCAAAAAAAAATGCTCAGAATTTTCTTTAAAACAGACGTGCATTTGTTGTGATTGACCAAATTATAAATTAACGTGCTTTCATATCAATTGCGCCATGATCTAAGATAAATAAAAAGATAATATAGGCCTGGTATAGGCCTAAATATCAACATTTTGAGTAGATTTGAGTTCAGAGCAGATGTGTCATGAGGGTTCTCAAGTGGACACCTTTCATTCCGGAATGGCTTACTGTTTATTTGAGCCCAGAACACCTGCCTGTGCTTAGGTAATGTACATTCCCCGGCGCAACCAGATAATTAATTGAATATAAAAAAGGTCAAGCCAATTTAGGCAACTTTTTAATAATAAAGGATCGTCAATGCATTAAAGTACGTTGTAATGTCAATGGGAGAAATGCAAAAATGCGTCTGAAATCAGGCCCGAAAACTCGATATTTTAATCACTTTCTGTCCACCATCGGGCAGGAACCCTCGAAAATGCGAGGAATTGCTGCATGGTACAAGAAAATGTGTAACTAAACCAGAAAAAGAGGTTTAAAAAACATTTGATAATTTTTTAAAGAAAAGTTGAATACAATAAGACGAGTTATTTTATCTATTATTTTGTGTGCTCACCTGAATACACTTACACACTTATTGTAAGGATTGCTTGACTGAGTTATTCTTTGTTTCAATATGTGAGGGTTGCTGATGACAATGTAGACAATCTATCTTCTTTTAGGAAATCTACTAATTGCCATTTTCTCAGTGAACTGGCAGATATTTTTGATTGTTATAGGAAATCAACTGCCAAATACAGTAAATGTATAAACATTTTAGACAGGTATTTTGCAGTGTAGAAACCTTTATCTATCGTTTGCTATTGTGCCCGACTCTATGGTTTTAGGCACAGTTTTGCCGGAGACAGTGTCTGAGGAGCAGATACCTGTTCTTATATTTATGATCATTTTTTTGTAGAAATAACTAACCAAAAAACAGTTCACTTAATTTTTGTTTATTTTGATAAATGTACAGCAGCCAGCCCAGACAGTTATAGCTGTGTGGTAAAAGATTAAGAAAAGATCAATCATTTTGATTATGCAAGTCATTTCTGAACAATACACATCACAAGACAAGTTTAAAACACTCCCGGAATCATGACATTTTTTTAAATAAATAATAAAACATAATATTTATAAAGCGCTTTTCAAACCACTCAAAGACGGTAAGTGCTGAGTGCCAGCAATGTTCCCCTTCAAATATGTCTGTCTGGACAAGTCAATTGTGCATTCTTGCTTGTCAACATTCTCGGAAAAAACTAAAATTCTGATATAATTTATATCGTGCTTGCAGTTATAAATTAAATATATATAAATCATTCACATTGAGTGTACTTCATAAACCTTGGAAATTCACAGATTCTTCACACAATAAGCCTAAACAATTAATTATAAATAAATATATCTCTTTAAGCATCAAAAAAATATTATCAAGAAGTAGATCAGCAATGACGATTTGATCGCTTTCAACAGGTCAGATATATTAGATGTGTAATCATAACCAAAATAACTGAAATGTAACTTAATTTGTAGCTCATTCCATTGGACGCAGCAGAATCTGAGGACGTTTCTGTCGTAGCAACTACCTTAGAGGTTGTTGTAGCTATCATTGAAGTTGGGGTTGCTGTGGATGCAGTTAGGGCAGCTGTTCCTGCAGTTTGTGCTGCTGTGGGCGCATTCGGGAAAGCTGTGGCGGTTGTTTGTGCAGCTGAATTTGTGTCTGAAATATCTTTGAATGTTATTGTGGGGGTTGTCGTTGTAGTTGGCGCTGTTGAAACTGTTGTTGGGGCAGCTTTGGTTGTAGTTTGAGTGGCTGAGACTGTAGTTGAAGATGTGGTTGTTATTGGGGAACCTGTGGTTGTAGTTGGTCCTGCTTTGGTTGTGGTTTGTGCAACTGTACTTGTGGTTGGAATAGCTGCAGTGGCTGTTGGGCCTGCTGGCGTAGTTGGTGCTGTAATTATTATAGTTGGGTTATCTGTTGTTTGTACAGCAGGGGTTATAGAAGGTGCTGTTGTAGTTGGAGTTGAAGTAACTGTTGCTGTTGGGCCTGCTGTAATGGTTGGTGCTGTTGCAGTTGCTGTTGGTTTATCTGTTGTTGGGGTAGCAAACGTTGTAGTTGGTGCAGTTTTAGTTGTATTTAGAGTAGCTGTTGTTGTTGTTAGGGCAGTTGTATTTGGGGTAGCTGTTTTGGGGTCTGCTGTTGTTGTGGTTGGTGCTATTTGGGTTGTAGTTGGGGTATCTGTTCTTGTTGATGCAGCTGTGATTGGGGTGTCTGAAATAGCAGAAGCCAATGTTGTTGTAATTGATGCTTCTGTGTTTCCTGTTGAGGCAGCAGTGATTGTAATTGGTGCAGTTGGAGTTGGAGTTGCTGTTGTTGTTGGGGCTGCAGTGGTTGTCGTTGGTGCAGTTGTGGTTGTAGTTGGGGTAGCAGTGGTTTTATGTTGTGTTGTTGTGTTTGCACTCGGAATGGCTGTTGTTGGGCCTGCTGTTGTTGTGGTTCCAATTAGGGTATCTGTTGTTGTTTGTGCGGCTGTGATTGAGGTGTTTGAAACAGCAGAAGCCGACATCGTTGTAGTTGGTGCTTCTGTGTTTCCTTTTGGGGCATCAGTGATTGTAATTGGTGCAGTTGTAGTTGTTGTTGTAGTACCTGTTGTTGTTGGGGCAGCTGTGATTGGGGTGTCTGGAGTAGCAGAAGTCAATGTTGTTGTAATGGATGCTTCTGTGTTTCCTGTTGAGGCAGCAGTGATTGTAATTGGTGCAGTTGTAGTTGGAGTTGTAGTAACTGTCGTTGTTCGGGCAGCAATGGTGGTTGACGGTGCAGATGCGGTTGTAGTTGGAGTAGCTGTTGTTGCTGGGCCTGCTGTTGTTGTTGTTTGTGCTGTTGTTGTTGGGTAATCTGTTGTTGGTGAAGCAGCGTCTTTAGTTGGTGCAGTTGTGGTTGTAGTTGGAGTAGATGTTGTTGTTGGGGCAGCAGTGGTTGTAAATGAAGCACTTGTGGCTGTCGTTGGAGAAGCTGTTGTTGTTGTTAGGATTGCTGCCGTTTTTGATGGTACTGTTGTTGTTGTAGTTGGGGAAGCAATGGTTTTATTTGGTGCTGCTGTGTTTACACTTGGAGTGGCTTTTGTTGGGCCTGCGGTTGTTGTGGTTGCTGCTGTTGTGGTTGCAGTTGGGGTATCTGTTGTTGTTTGCACGGCTGTGATTGAGGTGTCTGAAATAGCAGAAACTGACGTTGTGGTAAATGGTGCTTCTGTGTTTCCTGTTGGGGCATCAGTGATTGTAATTGGTGCAGTTGTAGTTGTAGTAACTGTTGTTGTTGTTGGGGCGGCAGTGGTTGTAGTTGAAGTAGCTGTTTTTGTTGTTGGACCTACTATTGTTGGTACTGTGGTTGTTGTTGGGGTATTTGTTGTTGTTGGCAATGCTGTGGTTGGGGTGCCCTTTGTAGGAAAAACCAACGTGGTAAAAATAGGTGCCTCTGTGATTGTTGTTGGGGAGGCTGTGGTTGTAGTTTGGTTAGCTGTGGCTTTTGAGGACATTATTGTTGTAGATGGGGTAACAGCTCTTGTTGTTGAACTACTTGTTGTCTTTGATTTGGGTGTTGTCCGATGTGGTTTTCTGTGGTGTTTGTTTGGTCTTTTGTGGTGCTCATCAGATTTATCTTCTGTGCTTGTTTCGCAATCAGTGGTTGTAGTTTTGGTTGTAGTTGGAGTAGCTGTTGTTGTTGGAGCAGCAGTGGTTATATCTGGGGCAGCAGTGGTTGTAGTTGGTGCTGTTGTGGTAGCAGTTGGAGTAGTTGTTGTTGTTGGAGCAGTAGTGGTTGTTGTTGGTTCTGTTGTTGTTGTTGGTTCAGCAGTGGTTGTAGTTGGTGCTGTTGTGGTTGTAGTTGGAGTAGTTGTTGTTGTTGGGGCAGTTGTGGTTGTTGTTGGTTCTGTTGTTGCTGTTGGTTCAGAAGTGGTTGTTGTTGGTGCTGTTGTGGTTGTTGTTGGTTCTGTTGTTGTTGTTGGTTCAGCAGTGGTTGTTGTTGGTGCTGTTGTGGTTGTTGTTGGAGTAGCTGTTGTTGTTGGGGGAGCAGTGGTTGTAGTTGGTGCGGTTGTGGTTGTAGTTAGAGTAGCTGTTGTTGTTGGGGCAGTAGTGGTTGTAGTTGGTGCTATCGTGGTTGTAGTTGGAGTTGCCGTTGTTTCTGTTGGGGCAGCAGTGGTGGTAGCTGGGGCAGTTGTCATTGTTGTTGTAGATGGGGTAACAGTTGTTTTCCGATGTGGTTTTCTGTGGTGTTTGTTTGGTCTTTTGTGGTACTCATCAGATTTATCTTCTGTGCTTGTTTCGCAAGCAGTGGTTGTAGTTGGTGCAGGTGTGGTTGTAGTTGGAGTAGTTGTTGTTGGGGCAGTAGTGGTTGTTGTTGGTTCTGTTGTGGTTGTTGGTTCAGCAGTGGTTGTAGTTGGTGCTGTTGTGGTTGTTGTTGTAGTAGTTGTTGTTGTTGGGGCAGTTGTGGTTGTAGTTGGTTCTGTTGTTGTTGTTGGTTCAGCAGTGGTTGTAGTTGGTGCTGTTGTGGTTGTTGTTGGGGGAGCAGTGGTTGTAGTTGGTGCGGTTGTGGTTTGAGTTGCTGTTGTTGTTTGGGCAGTAGTGGTTGTAGTTGGTGCTATCGTGGTTGTAGTTGGAGTAGCTGTTGTCGTTGTTGGGGCAGCAGTGGTGGTAGTTGGCGCAGTTGTCATTGTTGTTGTTGATGTTCTTTGATGTTCTCGTTTTGATGCTTGGGTGTGTTTGTTTCTTGAATCAGATGTGACTTTTGTAGCAGCAACTATAGAGAATTAAATTAAATCTTTCACATTTGACATCCCATGTCACAAAAATTCCAACAAGTTTCAATGTAGCATTATGCATGAAAAGCTAAATAACAGCCCTAGCCTTAATTTCTGAAATGATCTCTTCTTAAACCCACTGAACAACACTGTTCACTGGTGTAAAAATAAAATAAAATAAGAAAATGTGTTTGTTTATTTGGTAATTTAATGTTGTAAACTTTTGTTTCCAGATATTTAGACAAGTAATCTTTTTACTGTGCATGTTGTAAATTTCAAGAACATCAACAAAGCTGTTTGATTACTTTAACTGTACAAATTAAACAATTATTTGACTTACCAGCAACAAGGAAAAAGATCAAAGTCTTGGCATTCATTTTGCTTAGTTTTTTGTATAATCCTGGCAACAGACAATAATTGTCATTAGTTCAAGAAAACATTGGCATAAAATTTACCCTATTTTGCAAAGTCGTGAACTATTTAATAAGTATATATATATAAGACAAACTTTTATATGTCAATAAATTACTGAACTGATGGCAGATAGAGACACTGAACAATATGTATCTATTTCTTTCTTTTCACATAAAGTGCAAATTGATGTATTTACCTAATCATTTGCATAATTATACATTTGTTGTGGCAGAGACATAATCATGAATCTGATTTTACATTCCTTGTACACAGCCATGGTTACTAGAGTTCCGTACTATCATGTCTGGCCCAATGCTAAGGGCTGGAAAAGTGTTTTCCACTCAATTATTTCACCTCTAACACAACCCAAGCTTATGATTTCTTTCACAGCCTAATTAATACAAATATTTTTGATAATTCTTTAGAAATTACAAAATCAAAATAACACTTAAAACATATCTTGGCTTTCTGCCATAAATGAATGTTTAACATGTACTTACCAAATAAAAATTGTTCTGCCAAATTATTTTATTAAAGATAAAAAAAATTGCTAAAATCAAAAAGATAAAATATTAAGACTGATATTTGTTTTGTCGTAATCACAAGATCTCTTTGCACTGCGTTAATATAATCCTCATCCCTTTTATGATGGCAGTTTATATAATGGACAAAGCATTCTAGATGACATCAGAACAACTGCCAAGACATAAATGTTTGACATCAATATGATGACAGGTTTTTCCTGCCTGATATAGGTGTGGTGTTGGCAACACAGTCCCATGCCATACACAAACAAAATACATATTCACAATATTAGATCCAAGTAGATGTATGAGATTAAATGAAATATTATCAATTATCCACACTACCTTAGCATGGTTTGAATTATATTGCTTCCATCTAAAATTACAATATTACAAAAATGTACAGTCAATGCACAGAACAAAATGCACTTAATGCAAACAGTTGCCAAACAACATTGGAACAAGGATATAAATACATAATATAAAATTATTATTAAATATAGATTTACTATAGGTTCTGAGGAGTTATACTGTACAATGTAAAACCTAACAAATGTGCTGACTTTTTTGAGCTTTTAAGTTGCCTTTCCTTAATTTGGAAACATTTGTTTGAGTGCGTATCTGAAAGTGCTTATTAATTGTTTAAAACGCCTTATGTGCTCAGGCATCCTTAGTTAAGACTACTTAATTTGTGTGAGTAAGATTTTGTCCTGCAGACAGATCTTGTTGTTTTTTAGGCTGAACTGCCTCAAAACAAAACAGTCAATCACTAACGAAGACAATCTCTGTACATGCTTTTAATGTCTTTGTCCATCTCATTGTCTGAGAGAAAGTTGTGTGATAGAATCATTAGATACCGATATTGTTTTTAAACATTGTATTATTGCGTATTTCCCATACTTATTCAAAATGTAGAATGTTGAACGATTTAAGAAAATTACTAATTGGTCATTCTGAGTCCCACCTGAATTTTTTAAAACTCTTGCTAAGGGAAAGGATTGGCTTGTACCAAGTTGGATTGGGAGATGAGTATTTGAGGCAAAAAACATGTTATTGTAGCTTAGGCACTTTAAGAAAAGCCTTCCTGAGAAAATTGGTCTTGATTTTAAAGTTGGAAAATTATCAGAACTCAAGCCACTTTAATGAATGTTACTGAATGACTAGTTGCCTTACTTATTTTTTTGTTACATGTTGACATTCTGGTAACTTGCTTACCATTATATAAGGAACTTCAGTCAATAAGAGTAAGGGGTTTGCACAAATCAATTCAGTAAAGTTGACAAATTAGTTCAGCAATGTATGAAACATGTGGTACATATAAAACTGTTTTGAAT
>JAVQJS010116751.1:0-10765 GCA_036024795.1 Galaxias rostratus | reverse complement strand
CGCGCACACACACACACACACACACACACACACACACACACACACACACACACACACACACACACACACACACACACACACACACACACACACTGTCCCAGAGGATCGACCAAAATCTGGCTGACAAACCACAGACACCGCCAGAGCAATACGCCTGCCTATCCTTGCCTATCCCCACAGACAGTTTACTCTCCAGCCTCAGCCTCCTTACCTGCTTTGTGCACCATGTGGATCTGCTTGAACATGGTCTTGTACCAGTCCTTTGGCCTATCCACAGTCTGTGGGGAGAGAGAAAGGACAGCCGCAATACATTTTTTATGGAGGTTAATTGGGCTTGTTTGTTGTTGTGGTGCGTGCGGGTCTTTGAGGACATGTTAATTTGACTTGCATCTATTAGCCAAAGATCGACACAGAAAGTTAATCTGCAAGCCAGTCCATACCATTGAGCCGACTGACCATCCCCAGATGGCAAAGGCTTGGCCCCTTATAAGTGCCAATCAACTTCTAAAAAACACCATGGTTACCAGCCAGAGAGCTGAGAAAAATGCCCCCATTTTGTCCACAACACCGAATATGTTTCTCACTTTCTGGATGACTTGTATTCTATACCGCTTTTATTGCCTTGTCACCATTTATTTTTCTATCTTTCTATTAGTTGCCTTTTTTCTCTCTAGAGGTTCGGCCTTCCCAGCCACCCTACAAGCCACAGGAGACAGAGGCACACTTATACCCAGAGGGGCTATGGAAGAAAGCAGACACCAACGCACAGTCGTGAACACACACAAACACATGGTTTAACAACAAAGCAACAAGGAACCTGCGCGGTGCACGACTCGCACTGTGACTGAGCTCCTAATCACCAGTGGCGCACAAAGACGGAGAGAGCCAGACATGGGAAGAAACAGAGGCAGGACAGGAGAGAGAAGAAAAAGGTGGAGAGACAGACAGAGAAAGAGGACAACAAAGGCGGAGGGAGTAGGTAAAAAAGATGCAGTGCCGGGAAAGCGAGACGGAGCGGGACAAAGTGAGGGCGAGAGAAAGGCCTTTTCAATACGGGCTTCTAAAGCTGCTGACAGCTCAAAAGCATTCCACCCCCCTGGGTCCGCTCACATATCAGACAACGGCAGCGGGGTCAAAAGACAGTCCACATTCCTCCGCTACTATACCCTGCTAAACAACAATAACAATACAGCGAGTAGCGTCAGTGAGTCAGCCTCTCGCTGCCACGAGACACACAGCAAACACAAGGCCTCCGTAGGATAATAATAAGCCAATGGATCCAGTCTCTTTTACAATCAAAATGAAACATAATGACGCATCTTTCTTATGGGAGTCATTTGTCATTATGACGTAATTTGAGGGAAGGGGGGGTATGGCTTGCTGTGGTGTTACGAGCAGGGTGTCTGCGTGTGTCGCGTCCAGCGCGGGTCTCTCACCGTGCGTATGGCGATGGGGATGCCGGCGTCGTCCACAGGGCCGATGCCCTCGTAGTGGGGTGCTTTGATGACGGACACCCTCTTCTCCTCCTCCGAGAAGCGGGCGAGGGGCACCGTGCTGCTGACGCTGGTGAGGCCCGACACCACCGACTCACGCGTCACGGACTCGCTCCCCTCTGGAGAACGGGGAGAGAGTGACGGTCAGACACACGGAACGCGTACGTCATGGCGACCAGTGCGGGGGAAACAGCCGGAGGCGCACCACTGGGCTTATTCCTGTTCCCGTCCACTTATCCGCCATTCGTCTCCTGTTGTGGCTCGCTATTGATTGGTTCCGTCTGCGGCTAATGACTCTATAATACAGAGTCTATATGGATTACGTCCTCTGAATCAAGCCGGGCATCAGCTGCCAATAGTCCCATTCCTTCACTAGACAAGCGCATTAAATTCCTATTATCTATTAGCGCTAGAAGTTGTGGAGGAGATCAATGTGGGGACAAAGGAATAACTTCGTTCTAGTGAATCACAGCGAGACCAGCAAAGCTGCCTCAACGCACGTACAAGCATAAGCATAATAACATTACTGATGAATTATGTGACGGTGCATGCATTGTTTTTTGCGAGGGCTTTGAGCTGTGGCAGAGAGGGTCAATGAATCTCATCCCCGAGGAAGAACAAGAGAAAGAACAAAAGGTTGTATAAAACTAGGCATTAATTATTGAGGAGAAGATACGTTTAAACAGCCCGCATACCCCACTCGCCTCCCTTTGTGACTAGAACGTCTACACTAGCACAGCAGGTTTGTGAATGTTGTAGCAATGACAAAGGGCAGGGTGTCACCTGAGCCCCTGCTGAGCCTGTGGAGGCCGGCGTTGAAGGAGGCGGGAGGAGGCGGGTAGGCTGGGGGGGACGTGGGCCTCGGGGGAACACCAGCACTTCCATTCATAGCTTGGGACAGGACCTGGCCCTGTACAGATTAAAGACCAAATCAGAGCTGGCTGTAGCAAAGCCATTACACACACGTTTATTCTTCTCAATCGAGAAGGTTCATAGAGAACATCTAAAACAGCATAGTTTAGTTTAAACTGAATATCCAGTGGGATTAAGGCCCCAGTTATGGTGCGAGTGTTTGCTAAAGTCATGTCTGGTGCGTAATTCTTAACACAAGATGACTGCAAAGTGTGTCATGCTGTAGACACTACTGTGAGCATTATACTACCAAAGGTCAGACAGACAAAGCAACATTAAAACATTAAGTCACCTTCAACCACAGAGCACAGAAGGGGTTAACAAATTACAGTTCCATAAACAAAGACACCAATCTGTCACATCTGTTGTATTATTGATTGGGTATACATTGCCCACAAACAGCGTTCCTGACAATGGGAGGCGTTAAAAAGGAAAGCGCTCCCATTGAGTTCTACCATACACACAACATACAGGTGCTACTGGCAAATCATTTGAGTGCTCAATATCAAAGGAAGGATTAAAACCTGGTTAGAAAGAGCATGAGAATACCGCAAATGTTTTACCTCCTTGACAATATTAAAGAACAAAAAAAAAACAAATACAGAGACACGTACAAGTAAGAGAGTCGAAACTGAGCAGTGAAGGAACACTGAGACGAGGTGTCATTCAAAGCCAGTGTTGGATGAGTAAGTAAATCGAAGGTGGTGGTTAGTGGTTGGTCTTCCAGAGTGAACACACATTAGTAAAGATAGGCTCAAACCGACGCCAGGGAGCAGGACAAAAAGGGGAAAGGTGGTCTGTGGTCCGTCGGTGGCGTTAGCGGTCACGTTCGGTGAGGGGAATAGTTACGTTAGTGGCGGTGGCTGAAGAGGCAGTTGCCGCGGTGGTGGAGGTGGTGGTGGTTAGGCTATCGTCGGGGCCGGCAGTGGAAGAGGTGGAGACGTGGCTGAGCGTGGGCGAGGGAGTGGGTGACGTCCCGGGCGAGTCCAGGCTGCAGATCTGCAGCTCCTCCAGCATGCCCGCCGTGGACGTGGAGTAGTGGCTGAGGGCGGACACTGTCACGGGCGAGGCCACAGGCGACACGACGCCCCCTGTCCCAGCGCTCGCCCCGACCACGCTGGCAATATACCCGCTAGGAGTGTACGGAGTAGGCGACAGAGCCTTTGGCATCAGGCCGGACGGAGTGTCCAGGTAATCGGCGCTGTGGCGGTGGTAAGGGGAGTGGCAGGATGCACGGTCGGGGGAGGGGGGACCCTAGTGGGGGAGAGTGGACAGTGTGTTTACAGCCATTCTGTACAATCAGTCTGCTGGCAAAGGAGAGTGCAGGTAAGGTGAGGCTAGCAGACGTTCTGCTGGCCCAGTGTAGTGTAGTCTGTGGTACCACACTGGCGGCTACAAAACTTCATAAAAAAGGAAGGATTGTTCTCTCTGTGAATAAGAAGTGGTGTGATTAATTTTTTTCAGAAAAATACAAGACTTGTATAGCTCCTGCACAAACATGAAACAATCCAAATTAGTAGGTGAGTTGTTTGTGCCACGCTAGACAAACAACAGTGGAAAGAACAGAGAGAGGGCTCTCGGTTTATACTGGCATGTCCATTATGTACCAATACATCTGCAGCTGATGGTCTTGGAGGAACTGGTGGTAGGGCCATCTTGACCTGCTCTAGGCTTGGAGCAGGAGCAGGAGTAGGAGCAGGAGCAGAAGAAGGAGAAGGGGCAGGAGCTGGGGCTGGAGCTGAAGCAGGGGCAGAAGAAGGAGCTGGGGCAGAAGCTGGGGCTGGAGCAGGGGCAGGGGCAGAAGGAGTTGGGGCAGGGGCAGGGGCAAGGGCAAAAGAAGGAGCTGGGGCAGGTGCTAGAGCTGGAGCTAGGGCAGGGGCAGAAGAAGGAGCTGGGGCAGGTGCTAGAGCTGGAGCTGGGGCAGCGGCAGAAGAAGGAGCTGGGGCAGGTGCTAGAGCTGGAGCTGGGGCAGGGGCAGAAGAAGGAGCTGGGGCAGGGTCTGGAGCATGGGCAGGGGCTGGGTCTGGAGCAGGGGCAGGGGCAAGGGCAGAAGGAGCTGGGGCAGGAGCTGGAGCAGGGGCAGGGGCAAGGGCAGAAGGAGCTGGGGCAGGGTCTGGAGCAGGGGCAAGGGCAGAAGAAGGAGCTGGGGCAGGAGCTGGAGCAGGGGCAGGGGCTGGCGCAGGAGCAGGATCAGGGACTGAGGCTAAATCGGAGGCCAGGGTTTGAGCTGGGGTCTTGGAGCACAGTGGTTGAGTGGTCTGGGATCCTGTGTGGTCTGGGGTCCTTATTGCCATCTGGAGTGACAGCGAGGCAGTGTGCACCGGGGGCTGGGCGGCGCAGGATTCCCTGCGAGGAGGTGGGGTAGGGATAGGGGGATAGTCTGGGCAGGGGATTTCAGGCTGGGGTTCTGGGATGGGTTGGACGTGAACAGGCGGGTCAGGGATGGTGACAGGGGTCAGTTTGAGGGAGGACACCTTGCGTTCCTGGACCTGGGAATTGGTGGCGGAGACATAGCAGTTGTTGATGTCATTAGGGGTGGGGGTCAGACAAATGTTAGGTTCTGGCTCAGGTTCATGTTCAGGCGGTGCTTGGGTGGTGATGCTGGTGGTGCTACTCTTAGTGACAGAGTAGGAGGAGGTGCTGCTAATTGCATAGGACTTCTTCAGCATAGCCGTCTCACTAGTGGAGACTTCTAAAGACCCCGGAGCAAAGAGGTCGTGGAGGGCAGCCAGGGAGCTATAGGAGGGAGGGTTAGTACCAGTGGGGGGCAGGAAGTAGCTCTCTCTCCTTGCGGGCGGGAGGGGGATATGATTGTCAGACTGTAGATTGTGAGATGAGTGGGAAATAGTATACAGAAACAAAACCACAACAAAATTGAATAAGTGGGAAAATGACAACAGAGAAAAGCATAATCTTTCAAGTATTAAACTTCTATATAGAAAATAAATGATCTGAAATGTTTCAAAAGATGTGATTATGAATTAATAATTTTTGTACAGAAACATGATTCATAATATATCTGGCCTCAAATAATTTAAAACTTGTTTTTAGATGTGAATATTGCTGCTTTCCTCCGGATTTTAACACATAAGAATACATACTACAAACAGAAGCGGACTAAAAGACATGCTGGGATGGAAAGGACCATTTTGATAAGACTTTTGCGAGTGGAAAGAAAAGCCCAGCTTGAAAAATATTAGCTTGGAAACATACTGAGGTATGGGAAAAGTAAATACAAACATTGAACATTGATTTTGACTCAGTAGAGTATGAAAACACTGAGTACAGCATAAATAAAGCCAATGAAATGCACAAAGCCACTGAAGCCACGCAGATTGCAAAATCCAATGTGTAATGCTTTTCTACTGTCAGATTGTGTGCAATTCGGTGTGTGTGTGTGTGTGTGTGTGTGTGTGTGTGTGTGTGTGCTTTAATGTGTGCGTGTACTAACCTGAGTGGGGGACTTTTTGTCTTGCAGGTTGGGTCTGACACTGCGAAAGCCTTTAGCAGCAAGAGAGGAGTTGCCTGCGTCTCCGTTCCTTAGGTCATCTGTGACACTGTGTGACCGCCAGGCATCTGGACACAAACACATGAGCACATTCGACCTGGGTATTGCTTTCTATTGCTCAGAATGGAGATAAGGAGGTAGAGTTATGGTGGGAATGCTTTTAGAGTTAATAATATAATGTGGGAAAAGGAATTCATATTACGCTCAACTAAGGTATTTGTTAAATTAGAAGGATTATATACGAGTTAAACCTGATGCACAGTTAAAAATAGGAGGTACTTGAAATTGAAATTTGCATTTTGTTTAAAAAATAAAAGTACCAAAGACTACTGATCATGTAAACCAACTATGGTGTGAAATATTTACCTGAATCGGATGAGTGAGACTCACTCCCTAGGGTAAGAAAACACATTTTTATTAACTTAACCTCACCCTCTAATAAACAATACATTCTAAGATCACTCTAAGCAAATGTCTTATTGGAGCAATATCTCAAACTTGTAATGATGAAGGCTTAGAGAGGAGTGTGACTCAAAGTGTGAGAGACAAAAACGGAAAGACTAAAAAGGTACCGCACTGATGTCAAAGGGGAGGGGGGATTTAAGGAAACAATCTTCACTCTAATAAAACCCACAGAGAAAGCAAAATATGACAGGCACAGCTTGGCACACTGGGTTCAGTTAAATCAATTATACCTTTCAACAAAAACAAACGCATAAAAAGGTCAACATGTTTATAAATAAATAAATCAAAACGATCTGAGTAAAAAAGAAAACCTGTTTGTAGATTAGGGTTTAAAGCCCTGTCAAGTACAGACGACTTAACTCCGCCAAGACTGGAAACTCAAGAGCATGCCAAAGAGAGGGGCAATGTATGGAAGACCTATAGAAGCATTGTCACTCAACAAGGAGATTGGAGTAAAATAGAATGGGGATTACGGGTTTATTCTTGGAGCTGGAATCAGCTCGGGACTCCCAGAGGGAAAATCCTCTCCTACCCCCCCAAAAAGCAGGCGAACATAACTAAAGAATAAAGCAATTCAACAGTCACAAAGTTCTGATTCAGTAGTCTTCAAATATTAGTTGTATCACAATCATTTTACAAAGTCCTCTTGAGTAAAGAAAAACCACATGCAGAAAACAGCAGGAAAAGAGTTGTTTTTCAAACTTCTAAAAGCAATACCATGACACAATGTGGCTGGAGCAATGTTGAGACCGTCATTAGCGGGAGCCAGGTTGTGTTTTTATAGCCCTGGCACGCTTTAATAGGACTCTTGCCACAGTGCCCGGGAATTTGGGGTATCCAGATATACTCAACGCGTTGACAGAGACTGGCTTTAATAGATGATGCCTCTGACTACTGTTGGAAGCCGCTATGTGTTTTAATTTAGGAGACCTCCTCGATTTTTAAAGTGTGAGGCATGAGGCACTAATTAGCCACGGGGGGGGAATATCGGTCTATCACTTTAAAGATGAGGGACGTTGACCCGAGGTGTCAAGTAGGATTACCAATTAAGACCGTTTGAGATGGCTATCAGCAAAAGGCTGTTAAGTGCTCACTAATTTGTGGAGACTAATAGCAGTTCATCCCCAAACAAAGTGTTTTCGAGCCCCAGTAACATATCAAATAAAAAAAACAAAGAACACAGAAACAAATCTGCACAAAACATAAAACAACGACGAATTGAATTCGATGTAGCTGATTTGTTTTAAAAATCAGCAATTAGCGGTCAGCTTCCTAGTCCAACATCAATACAATGTTTACGTCCAGAGTTTCCCACCACAGAGAGTATGGAAACGTTTCCACAGCCGAATGAGGAGCAAAAAGTCACCGCCTCAGAGGTTTAATTTCGACTCGCCACATAACGAGTTCGCTATGGAATTTATTCATGGCTGACAGTATAAACATCCACTGTGGAAAACCCTGGGACGTGTGTCTCCTGAGCTGAGCCTCCCTAAGCAGTCACTGCGACAACAGTCTCCGCTGACAGGAATGATCTCTTTTCCCCGAAAACTGAGGAGTGAAGGAGAGAGAAGCACGGCGAGCAGAGAAAGGATGGAGACACAGTGAGGATATGACGGGGCAGGGATGAAAAACGACCGCTGTCACAGAGAGGAAAGCCACATTCAGGATGTTGGACAAGGACGCCAAGGAACAGACAAGGCTGGACAAAAAGATATGTCAAACACACACTACCAATCATGTCTGAGCAGTAGTGTTTCATTCAAGAAGCAATTCCAGATATCATATCACCAGTAGACAAACACAATCATGAATGTACAACTAAGCCTGTAGAAAGGCTTAATACATTTTATTAGGCTAGTTTCTTAGCTAACTTCTCAATAACAGAAGCAGTCAACGGTAGTGATTACACGCATATGTATATATTTGTGTTGGTTAGGCGGTATACACAACGTGTTCTGTTGTGTTGTTGTATATTGGAAGCACTTATGTTTGCCTCTGTGTGTGTGCGTGTATGTGCATCTGCATGTGTGAGTGTTAGTACCTGTGGCCAGATTGGGTGAGCTCTGGACTCTCTTCATTGGGGAGAGGGTAAGTGACAAAGCAGTGCTTTTGCGGGCGCGTCCTCCGCTATCTGGGAAAGCGCAGCCAGGCAGCCAGAACCGCAATAAGAAAAGCAAGACACGCAAACATGCAATCATTCACACACGCAAACGCGCCGACACACACACACGCACACACACACACACACACACACACACACACAGAAGCAAAACCATGCCCCAAAAAAGAAAAAGCAAAGCACATGCATTATGACAACCCCACTCTTAGTGCCGCAAGGCTGGTGACAGCTCACATCAAGCAGTACCGTCAAAACCTCAATTCCCTTTAACGCCTTGGAGCACAAACTTATGGTCCAAGTTTACAGGTGGTTGACAATATAAGGCTTACATGGATCCTCTCAACTGACAAAGAACAAGAGCATGTTGTTTTGAGCGCAAGCATATAGGTTAGGCTAAAACAACACCATCTTATTCATTGGGTTAACCCACATTGGAACGGACCACATGAAGTGGACTCTGATCACAGGAAGCCCTACTTACTATAAGCCGTCAGGGTCTTTTCTTTTCACGCGTGCTTGCTCTACATAAGGCTAATTTGACATTGTTTTAATTTTTGGCAGTTATTCAGAATCGGCAAGTGTGCAAAGCGCTCAGCTACAGACTGCCATACCAAAGAAGGCTGAGGCCGCTGCACCCTGATGTGTTGCGTGATCAATCTGCCTAGAAATGGCCTTACATTTTCGGTAAGCCACTTAATCGTCTAAAATGTGCCTGCGTAGTCACCGTTCAGTCACTGAGACCACATATTGCAAAAAAAACAAAAACGGGCAGAGGGCTGAATACGAGATTAGTCAATGTTTGGGATGTGTGCCATGCTTATCTCAGCTGTCGAAATGTATTTATGACAGGGGGAAAATAAGCAGTTGACCAGAACACGTCCAATGAAGGTTAGAACTGTTGTTCTGATTCAAATCTGATACAGCAGAAATTTGCATTAGAATACAAATTATTATATTCTCGTTGTAGATTGTCACAGGGAAGCACATACGGTTAAACCAAAAGTAAGCACATAAGTAAACCTAGGTACAAAGGTAATATCATTATTCATAATAGTTTATCAGGTGGCATGTGGCTTGCAAATGAGGCTTTGAATGGCCGTGAGCAGGATGAAGTGACACCAACCGAATGTGTGTCTCAATGTTTGTCAAAAGCCAAAACGGCAAGGTAGTCAGCTACATACCTGTATTCATGTTGAAGAGCACTCCGTATGGTTGTACCGCAGATGGACACACTTTCCTGCAAGAGAAGAACCAAGCAACGCAATGAGCAGCCGACCGTGCATTTGAAACTCAGGCAGACGTCGACGGTTTTAAAACCGACAAAGGTAACCCAAGAAAAACAGATTGTGTTTTTTATTTGAAATCCTGAACATTTTGGATTGAGGGAAAAGCTTTGCCACCCAATACCAGCTGACTACACTTGGAGTTGAGCCAAAGGGCTGGTAGAAACAGGGAGGGAAACGGGGCAGGAAAAGCTTAGCATTTCAGACAAAGCTACAGAGCAACACATGGTACAATGAGGCATACTGTCAAATTAAACCGGTCAAGTTCAAATTTGTTTATTTATACTTATTCCCCAGAAAACAACCAAATTAACTAAAGAGTAAAATCAAATTCAAACAGGCCATTGTTGTGAATGGAATCATAACTCTTAAGTTTCCTATTTGGTTCATATTAGCATTGTCTTGAGAGACATAAGCACTAGTGATAGATCTACGAGGGGAGTCACAGGTAGTATCTAATTGGTTTACCTACACTAAGGTACATTTTGCAGCTGACCGACCAATGACCACTGATCAAAACCAATGACTGCAGTCTGCCTAGCACGGGATACAGTGGCGACCGCCAAGCTATACAAGGTGGAACATGAAGAAAAAAACCTCTCTGACAGATGTGTCGATGTTGACTGTACGCCCCTGCTATAATGGCAGCACATCGCGGCTAAATGATATCTACAGGCTGACAGAGTGGTTACTCCACTGTACTCATCCACCATATGTCATGCCCAGTTAATGGTGTTTGTACGGGCCCCTATTACAAACAGGAGGCCGATAGGTTCGGAGAACAGGCGAATATTACATTCATCTCACCATAAGGGGCACGGCAGGAACGGCTAATGTCCTGATGGAAAGTTTACAGTCAGATTGATTGCATGTTTACAGTAAGATTGATGCGTGTGTGAGTGTGTGTGTGTGTGTGTGTGTGTAATAAAAAGACTTAGTATGCATGACAGATAACGCACACAGACAGGCGGCAGTTGCGGCTGTG
>JAVQJS010116737.1:0-25890 GCA_036024795.1 Galaxias rostratus | reverse complement strand
AAAAAGGCTCCTTTCCTCCCTGAAACCATTATACATTTGAGAATATGGATAATAGTAATATGTTACTAAGGAATGAAAAGCATAATGTACAGTGCAATAACTGTGATTTATTATTTTCTTTTCCTATGTTCCTTTGCCATTTTTGCATACTACTGTAAGCTAGTTTTTCCAGTGTGACGGAGCAATTATCTCGGGCGCCTGCAATCAGAGCGCGAAACCTGAAATCATTTGTGATTGGTTGTTCAGAGGGATGGGGGGGGGGGGCTCAATAGCTCAATAGACTGATGTTTGTGATGACTGATGTGTGACTTTTGCGTAATAATGAAATGTTGATTAATTCTTCTGACAATGTTTTTGTTTTTCGTTTTTTAAAGATTTTTTGACTTAAAAGAGCCGCAACTAGTCTTAAAGGAGCCGCATGTGGCTCGTGAGCCGCGGGTTGAGTATCGCTGGCTTAGAGTATCCTTTAGTGCTGCTTTAACCCTAGACTAATCAAGTACAAATAGTGTGATAGGGTTTTCCTAGTTAGCCCATGTCTCCAGCCACGTAGGACTGCAACATGAGCCAAGTATAGCTTTGTCAGACTAACATAATTTTTTATAATAATAATAATGATATATTATATTTATAAAGCGCTTTTCATCATAAACATTTTGTCAGATAATGTTTTCTGTTCGGCTCTTTGGTTTTGTTTATTACAGGGCTTTTGTCAATGACATAATCATTTGTTAAGTATACATGGATTTTTACCGACAGCTTATTGTTGTGCTATTACTGTTAGTATTCCATTCATGGGATCTTATGATAAGATTTCTCCGTTTAAATTCAGTATGTTGAGTGTTAGGAAAACCGTCTCACTGGGAGCATTTTCAGACTAAATGGAACTAAATGAATGAGTGGCATAACATTGAAGAAGTTTGACAAAATGGAAATGCATGCATTTTGGCCAAAGGAGTAATTTTACCTATAAATAAGTTGAGCCCAATGGATTGATGGATTGTAACGCTTTAAATGACAGATTACTAACTAGATGCTGTTTTCAATGGCCTCCATAAAGTTTAGCTTTACATTCATTTGCGCCTGTTGTATGCCTACTGATATGATTTGTCATTTAGGTTCATCAACTTCCCTGACCAGCCAATCGTTTGGCGAGAGATCAGTGTCATTACCGCTGCCCTGCGAAGTGACTGTCAAGACAAGCAAGCACTGTTTCTGCGAGGCAAGACCCTGTGTGGGGTTGTGTGCGACATACATTCTTTTGACAACGACCTGTTGGTTGGCGTACGTGTTTGTGTGTTTAACATGGGTCTGCTCTCTCTCCCCCAGGGCTGTTTGAGACGCTGCCGGGCCGGGTGCAGTGTGAGATGCTCCTGAAGGCCACGGAGCAGTGCTTCAACACCTTGGAGAAAGCCGAGATGCTGCTGCTGCTGCTGAAGCGCTTCCCGGAGTCTGTGGTCCAACACGGGGTATGCACCACTCAAATCCTTTGACCTTTGAGCCGGGGGTTCTGCAACTTTAAAGTATTCGGCGAGAGATTGCTGCGCGGTTTGGTTGGTTTAATTCTGTCCCCCTGTCTAGGTGAACCTGGGAGAGTCGCTGCTGAAGGCCGAGGCGTCCGAGAACCTTGAGACCCCAGTCAACTGCTTCAGGAAACTCTTCGGTCAGTCCTCGTCCTCAAAGCCACCACAGGGGCCGTTCCTTAAGAATCATTTGACATGGTCACTCCTTAAGTCGCTGGTTTGTTTGTCACACAGTCTGCGACGTCCTCCCGCTGATCATCAATAACGTGGACATGCGTCTGTCCGCCAGCCAGCTGCAGAAGTACATGCTGAAGGCTGCCGAGTTTTACATCGGCTACGTGACCCACGGGCCCTCGCCGGATGGACAGATACAAGGTGCAACGTGACCCGCGACGCTCGTGTCACCACCTGCTATGGACTCTCATCCATCCTTCTTTCCTGGTCTTTCACTGACCTGCTTTCTGTCTCGTTCGGTCTTTTGAGTTCCGTGTGGCGTGCCTACCGGAGTGATTTCCCGAGCGGATCCGCTAACCCTCATCCCTCTTTGGTCAGGCTCTCAGGAGGTGGGCCTAAAGTCTCCCGGCCTGTCGCGCGGCTCCCAGCGCTACGTGATTGACGGGCTGTCGGAGAAGTCGTCGCTGGTGGCCGAGCCCTGGGAGAGGCTGCTGGACATCCTGACGGTGGTGGGGGCGCGCTGCGAGTGGCAAGGCGACAAGGGACAGAGGTAGCCTTCAACCCACGGCCAGACCTAGCGTACAGAGACTTAACAATCTGCTACAATTGTTCGCATAAAGTGATAGAGAATGAACTCTGATTTGTAACAAGTGTGCTATTATATAGTTTGAACGGGAAACAAATACACTTTGTTTTGGTGGTTTTCTTTTGTAAAAATAGTTTGGTTCACTTGCAGATTGCTAATGTTGCATGGTATTGATCATGTTGAGTGTTGATCATGCTAATTGCAATTCTTCTTGCGGTGCTCAATTGTTACCATTTCAGCGGCACAGTCAGTTCATCAAGGGACACTAGTGCGTCAGAATTAGAGTTGACGCTGATCTAAGACCGTTTTTTTTCGCCCCTTGTGCGCTCCAGGAGTTACGTGGACATGCTGCAGCGCATCAAGGAGCTGTGCCGCTACCTGCCCAGCCTGGAGGGGGAGACACGGGGCCGCTGCTGCAGCCAGGCCGTCATCTGCGGCGCGCTGGTCCTCTTTCGCAGCGCCTACCTCTACGTCTCTACTGTGCAGCCCGCTCTCTTCCAGGGTCCGTCACTGCCCTAGTGTGTGTGTTTGCGTTCGTGCGTGTGTGTGTGTGCCTTGTCTGAGACAAAGAGAGGGATGGAGAGAGAAGCATGCGGTGTGTCGACGTGGTCACCGGTTGATTTGCATGAACTTCTAATGTTTAATTCATAGCCTCTTCAAAACATAAATGTTCAGCATAGGCGTTTTTTCCCAGTTCATAAAGCGTGTGGGCATTTCCTCCAAGGTGTGAACTCTCTGAGCTCGGGCCCTTGGATACTCCTGGAGGATATGAGTACGGTCTACAACGACGTGGAGCTAGAGAGAGGCACGGGGAAGCACGCCCACAAGAAACGCAAGCTGGCAGACGGCCGGGAGAAAACCATGGTGAGTGCAGGTGGTGCCCCGCCCTGTCCACACGCGTTTGAGGGAACCCGGAGAAGATGCTCTGTCTGTGCACGTTACGAACGCACCGAAATGCAACTTGCAGGCCGATACACATACGACGACTGCGGTATCCGTGCAGTTACTACTCAATGAAGGCTTTTGAAAAGGTGTGGTGTATTGTTCCTCAGAGCTCAGACGACGAGGAGGGCCTGGGGAAGGGGCGAGGCCGACACATCTTGGTCAACAAAACGGAAATGCCCGGTTGGGCGGAGACCCTGGAAAGCTTCCGCACGGCGCGGGAGAGCTGGGACCTCCTTCACTCCAATGACAGCCTGGAGACGGGTGCGTAAATTCAACACCGACCCCCACCCCCCCCTCCCAAATAGTGTAAGATCAGGGGGTGTCCACTATTTGGGTGGTCGGTACTTAGCGGTGACCTGTGTAGAGGTCAAAACCATCCTCACCTTCGGTGTGTTTCAGAATTCAACAAAATCTGTTCCTCCTGGAAGACTGACAGCTGGCTGTGGTTCTGCATATTCCTCACAGACAACATCATATACCAGGTACAAGGATGGGAAGGGCTGCGTTTTTTTCCTTGCCCAGTTAAACGCGCTCTGTATAGATGCTTGCCAAATGTGGCGAGAGGGCGGTACGGCTTCATGTGTTTGTGGTGTTTTTGTCCAGGGCCAGTACCGTAAGGCCCTGTCCAGCCTTCACCAGATGGCCGCAGTGCAGCAGCCCCAGCCTGGGCAGCAGAGCCCCTCAGGACAGGTCAGCCTGGAGCACCAGCGAACCCTCATCCAGCAGGCGTCCTGTCACTACGCCCTTGGGGAGTACAGGGTGGGTACACACACAAGCACACACACACACACACACACATGCACACACACACACACACACATGCACACACACACAAACTACAAGATTTACTCACAATATGTAAAAGTAAATTAGGTTTTCATGTACATTTTCTGGGTTCTTAGTGGTTGCGAACATTCCTTATTGTCTGGGTATCTTTGTGCTGATAAGATGGCGTGTGAAAAGCTGCTGGATGTGGTCGGTGGGCTGGTCCCCCAGAACCAGGACACAGCCAGGACCGCAGAGGAGAAGAGTAAAGCAAAGACGAAGCCCAGGAAAGGTGAGCCGTCTCTGGCCACAGCCTGCTGTCTGTGGCCCAGCTGCTCTGGCAGACATTTCTTTCACTTGATACGATAAAGGTCTTTGATGTGCAGAATTTGTCTTGTCACTAGGCAACGACCTTCGGTTGGTGCCCTGCACCAGCAAAGCCATCCTGCCCTTCTGTCTCCAGCTAATGTTGGCCTGTTTTAAGGTACCCCCCCCACACACACGCACACACACACAACCACAATAGTACCACAACGACACAGTAATATGGGTTTGACTGAAATGACAGGACCAGTGATGAATTCTGCAAACCAGTATTGCTCTGTGGTGTTTCGTTGTCCAACCAGCTGCGAGCCTTCGGGGAAGGCCGCGATGACCTGTCCCTCGGGCACGTGGTCGTGCTCCTGCAGCACAATTGGCCGCAGGGCGAGATGCTGTTTCTCAAGGCGCTGGAGAAGATTTGCCAGCAAGGAGGGCTCCAGTACGAGAACTTCTTCAACTACGTCACCAGTATCCTTCCTCAAAGACCTCGGCGTAAGATGGAGAGCTGGCGTGCCGATGCACAGTAGATGAGAACAATGTGTCAACAGGCCTCTCCCTTTCCCCCGGCCCCTCCGGCTTCTGTCGTCTTCTACCAGTCCCCTCCCACGTATTTCCCCCCCCTCTCTCGTTGCTGTTCCTCTTGGTTTGTGTCTTTACACTCTTCGGTAACAGATATTGACATGTTGGAGGAGTTTGCCTACCTGCGCACTCCCGAAGGGGGAAGGATCCAGCTGGAGCTGCTGCCCAATCAGGGAATGCTAATCAAGTAAGCCCCTCGTAATCTACGCATCCTGAGCGTTTCTAATCTCTGATTGGCTCGCGCTGCCAGGAATACCGTGAAGTAAATGAATGTGTATAGGCCATGTCACAAGTTTTAATAGGAGAGACAGGTAGGAAGAAAATGTGTGAGTTACTGTTGCATGCTGAGGCGCTTTGCAAAAGGGTCTGGCTATAAAGCTCTTCCTATGGTTGTTAATCTAATAGTTTGTTTTGGACACACAAATTCACCCTCACTGAGTCAAGCATTTTTGAATGCCGGTGTTTGCCTGTCCTCAGGAACCCTAGCCCCGCCCTGGGGTTGGAGTTAAATACCCTACTGCTACCTGGGGTGCAGACAATTGACAGGTACCCCTGGCCCCTCCCACTGTCCTCCCACCCGTTCCCCTTATACACACACTGGTCACCCCCTTCATCTGTCGCCCCCCACGGCCTGTCACTCAACTCCCTCCCCATTTTTTTGTTTTTGGCCTGTTGTTTTCATTTCAAGTCCGGTGTACCTTTTTTAGTTGTTTTTTTTGCTCTGCGTTTATTATGTTCTTGTCGTTTATTTGATTCATTGTATTGCATTGCCTCGTTTTCGTGGTCATCACGTGTTGTCATGGTTTTTCAGAGATGTGATTTCGATGCTTTCATTTACCGGTGTGTGGCGTGAGCTTTGTTTTGGATGTTCCGAACGATACTTGTTTCATTTTGTCCTTTAACTGCTATTGTAGAATAACAGTTTATACTTTCATTTACTTTGTTTGTGTTCAAATATGTGACTGTTTCAACTCTTACCGGAGACACTATTGAGTTTTACGACACACTGTCCTCTTATACACGTCTCCTCAGCAATCAGTCTACACAATGTTCTGTGCAGAATGTAAATATCTCTGTTGAGCCACCTCGCACCTTGACCTGTTCCCCTTCTGTCCCCTCCCCCAGACACCACACTGTGACAAGGGGCATCACCAAAGGCGTGAAGGAGGACTTCCGGCTGGCTATGGAGAGACAGGTGTCGCGCTGCGGGGAGAACCTGCTCACTGTTCTCCACCGCTTCTGCATCAATGAGAAGATCATCATCATTCAGTCTTTGCCTTAACCCCCCCCCCCCCCCCCAGGACTGAGCAGGTCATCCTGGACATGTGGAACTGTAAACACTCCCTGCTACTGGGTGACTGAGGTCGACCTGTCTGCCTGGGCCGGTAAAGGAAGTCCTTTTCATTGGGCATGAATATCCCTGACAGTACCCTTGCATTCATACCTACACATCACACACCTAGCTAGTCCGTGTCTTTTGAATGTTTGTGAATGGCGTGTCTACTTTGGACCTTTTCTGGAATTCTCAGTATTCCAGGGTTCTCAATGACAGTTCATCCTTGGATCTGAATCATTTTTTTTTGTGAGTAACTTTTTCTGTTGCTGTCAAAATACGGTCTGATCTCATATTGAACTGTAAATGTATAACCACTGTGTTTCATAAGATTGAATTCCATTTAAGATTATGACATGTGGAAATAGGATATACAGGCACTTGTTGCTGTTAGATTTTATTACATTTAATTCATATGGAAATGTTAGTACAGTTTTTGTGAATTTTTTCATTAAACTTGTTCTGAAAATAAACCTTTTTTGTTTTTGCTGTTACGCAATGTAACTTTATTGTTTATTGCAATTTGACGTTAATCAAACTTGATTATGAACTTGCCCTGGTACCTGGACTTGCAGTGGTACTCTTATTGTAATCTGCCAACCCGCCTTAGGAACCAGCCTCACTTTCTCTTTCTTCGTCACTCCTCCATGTCTCGGACCGGTGCTCTGGGCAGGTTTGTCTGCAGGGCGGCCCGCAGATTGGCCCAGAACAGCCTGTGCTTGGCCGTGTCCTGCGGCCACTCCAGGTAGGTATGCCTTTCCATCATGGCCTTGAGCTGGTTATATTTGGAGGGGATCAAGTACTTGGGTAGAGGCTCGAGCAGCACCAGGATCACACTGTCTGAGCCTCGGGACAAACGCTGGTGGCTGGCGAAGTACAGCTCGTAGTGACACCACTCGCTGCGGACGAAGTGGGCGGAGAGAACAAAGACACACCGGCGGCTCTTCTCCACGCACCTGATGATGTTCTCCACGATTGTCTTCCCCGGAACAAAGTCCCTCTCGTGACGGCAGATGTGGAGACCCCCGGCGGGACCCTCCAAGTTTGGGATGAGAGATTGTTTCACCCAGTCGGCATCGTGCTGGCTGTAGGAAACAAAGGCATGGAACTCCACTCCCACCAGGTCCTCGGGCCGGATCTGTTGGGTCCTGGCGCGGTGCTTAGCCCGGGTCCACTGCCAGATCATTCCCACGTACCATGGAACGTCCAGCCGTTGGCACAGCATCATGATGCTAATAATTCCTGCCACTGCCGGACACAAGATGGAAGCCACCAGCAGGCCGACGTTGCAGGAGACCTCGGGAAGGCCGAACTCCTCCAGAGTGTGGTTCCTCCAGGGCTCGGGGTAGCTGCAGTGGTAGTCGTGCGGCCAGCCAAGAAACTGTATTCTTTCCGGACTAGTCTTCAACTCAGAAGCCGCACCAAGGTCCCTGAAGCTTCTAAGAGCACAGGTGCAGGTGAAAGGGTTGTGGCTGGCGTCCAAGGTCCTCAATTTGGAACAGGTGCGCAGTAGGTTCACCGAAGGGGCGTGGAGGGAGTTCCCCCGGAGTAGCAGCATGTTCAAGTTCGGAAACCCACCGCAAGAAGGGAGATTCCTCAAGCGATTGGCGCTGAGGTCCAGGCTGGAGAGGAAGAGTAGCTTCAACAAGGCCATGGGGACCATGGAGATCTGGTTGTTCTGGAGGGCCAGGACAGTGGTTTTGTTGGGCAGGCACCTGAAAACCGACTCGGTCAGGCTGTTGGAGGACAAGTTCAGCCGGGATATGCTGAGGGGCCAAAGGCACTCATCCGCGCCGTCGTATGTCAGCGAGTTGGTGCTCAGGTCCAGGTCTGCAAGGGAGCCCATGAACTGCGTTCGCATGCTAAGCACTCGAAGGCTCCGGAGGTTGTTCCCTTTCAGGTTCAGTGTCTCCACTTTAGCCAAGGTCCTGCACTCCACGATCGTCTGTCTCTCCACTCTGGAGAACACGGTCTCGGTCAAAGCGCAGTCTGAGAAGTCCACGTTGCGGAGAGGACTCTGAGACTTGGGGCAGGTCATGTGAATAATTGAGGTTTCCAGAAAAGACAAGCTCTCCACTGGCATGTTGATGAAGAAATTGTACAGAGCTGCTTGGTTGAAGAGAAAAAAAGTTACCTCAGAACGTCTGACCGTGAAGGACTGCACCTGGGATGTGCTGCTCACAGGCGTGTCAAATTGGGGGGGAAGAGAGATGGAGATCTCAGAGAACGTTAGATGGGTGATGGAGGAGTGGAACAGGGCATTAATTAGTTTGGTAAGACGAGGCCAAGGGGCCGATAAACGGGACATATGAAGGCACGTGGTGTTTATCTGACCTCGTTCTATTATTATCCCAGTCAGGGACTCATAGCCATTGTTCAAGCCCATTAGCTCAACATCATTGAAGAGTGACAGGGAGTCTACCAACAAGTCATGTTGAGTTGACATATCCAAGTCCTTTGCTATGGCTATACGGAGACTGTTCGCCTGGACATCCGCCAGACTGCCCGACTCATATTCCATTTGCTGCTGCAGACTTAGGGTCAGAGTTTGCAGTTTCCCACGAATGTTCTTAAAGTCCCCCACGCTTATGTTGAGCGCCCCAAGGGCTAGCTTCTGAAGTCTTGCCAAGGAACTGAATTCCTGTCCCAAGGTCATGGTGAGGAACCTATTGAAGCTCATATCCAAAACTAGTAGCTTCTCAGTGTGTCGCAGATAGGTTTGATCTGACATGTTCTGCAGCCCGTTGTTTGAGAGGTCCAGATCTTCAAGAAGAGGAGTCCTGCGGAACGCCTCTGGGTCGATTTCCTCTAAGGCATTCCAGGAGAGATTGAGAAGCCTTAGGAGTGGTGTGTTATGGAAGTCTTTTTTGCGTACAGTGCGTATTTGATTAAGGGAAAGATCCAGACATTCGACTCTTGGAGGCAGGTCATTGGGTACCGAGGAGAGGTTTTGGGAGGAGAGGTCCATGGTGATGCTGGAGGTACATTGGTGGGCCTCAGTGAGTATAGTTACAGCCCAGAGGATGGTGGTCGCAGTTTTCATTTCTGGATGTAGAAATAATGACAGAAATAATTAATGAATGAAGTTAGTGTTCATTGTTTCCATTGCATTTGTAAAGTATTCACAGCACTTCAGTTTTTTCACATTTTGTTATATTATGGCCTTGTTCCAAAATTGTATAAATTCATTTTTCCCTTAAAATTCTACACACAAGACACCATAATAACAATGTGGGAAACGTTTTTTGGAGATTTTAAACATGACAACTGTCATTCACGGCAAAGAGTTCAATCTTTGTCTCATCAGACCAGAGAATTTAGTTTCTCGTGGTCTGAGAGTCCTTCAGGTGCATTTTGGCAAACGACGGGCTGCCATGAGCTTTTAACTAAGGAATCCCTTGGCCACTCTACCATATAGGCCTTATTGGTGGTTCGCTGCAAAGATAGTTGCTGTCCTTCTGGAAGGTACTCTCTCCATAGAGTATTGCTAAAGCATTGTCAGAGTGACCATCAATATTTAAGGCCCTTCTCCCCCAATCGCTCAGTTTAGACAGCTGGCCAGCCAGTTCTAGGAAGAGACCTAGTGGTCCTAAACTTCTTCCATTTGCAGATGGTGGAGCCCACTGTGCTTATTGGGATATTCAAAGCAGCAGAATTGTTTGAATTTGTTAGAATTGAGACAATCCTGTCTCATAGGTCTTCCTATTAATTCCTTTGACTTTATAACTTGGTTTGTCCACAGGTGTGTACCTTACCAAATCATGTCCAATAAACTAAATTTACCACAGGTGGACTCCAATTGAGCTGTAGAAACATCTCAAGGATCAACAGCTTCATAGCAAATGCTGTGGATACTCATGTAAATGTGATTTATTTAGCTATTTATTTGTTTGAAAAAATCCCCTCAGAAACATTTTCACATTGTCATGATTTTCTATTGTCTGTAGAATTATGAGGGGAAAAAATCTATTACATTTTGGAATGAGCTTGTAACATAACAAAATGTGGAAAAAGTGAAGCGCTGTGAACACTTATATATACTGTATATAACAATATTGGTGCATCTACTTGGAACAAAATTAATTTAGTCTTTTTAAGTCTAGGTTTACAGTAAAGAGGTATTTGTTTTAATGTCAAAGTTTTAGTTCCTTTTTCTCAAGTTATTTTCAAATAAATCTATGTCAACCAGGGTGTTAACCACAAAAGCTTCCTTCCTCAGTGTCTTAAAAAAAAACATAAATAACTCTTATCAACTCGTGCTGCTTAACCTTGTTTTAATCTCATGTTCTGGTTGAGCATTGCTTGGCAGGGCAGCATTGTAATTTGCTGGAATATCCAGGCTATTCTATCATGTTGTTATAAGTACATTCTTTACAGGCTGCAAAAAAAAAAAAACATTTCACAAAAATGGTATACTGACCAGTGATTTCTTGAGATGGCTTTCAGTCAAGCTATTTTCCCTCATAAAAAGAGTAAACTGAAACATTCAACAAAATATTTAAAGATGTACCGATAAAATCCGTACCGTTTCCTCTACCAATAGTAAATGTTAGTCCTTGAATCTCAAACAACATCAAGAAGTGAAACGTTGTGTGTGCTTTGAATCTCTTAGATACACATCCCCTTTTCACTTCCTTGTGTCCTTTGAGTGAGTATTTCAACTGTGTTTTAACCGTTCGGGAAAATGAATCTGAATTATGACCTAATTTTAGCACTGTTTACTTTATGTTTCACTACTAGACGAGTTTTGGATATTTTAGTTTTTACAAACGGGTTTCAATTACCCATGTTGATCCAAAGTTCCTGTTCAATAACCGTAACAAGCAGTAGTTTTGTCTCTGAGCTGTCACCTGAGTTTTTTCATGGTTGAAGTGATTCAAAGGAAACCTTGAGGCATCACCTTTTGGCCCACTTTTGTGCAGTATCATAGCGACCAAGCTAGGTCATTTCTGAGACGGACTGAATTGACTTAATTTAACGGCCAGAAGCACAATCTCACCGATGGAACATTGCGGTTCACTTCTAAAAGCACTCGTCACCAGCCTCTACAATGGTGCAGTCTGGCCTAAGGCTTTTGTTTGTTTGTTTAAGATAGTCCTATTCTCCTGATGACGCCCACTGGTTTGCGCACACACATAGAAGTGTTTTGTTTATTTGTCTTTTAGATGGCTGGGTCAGAGGCCATAACTCATGATTTAGTTCAATTCAATAATCTCCAGTTTGTTCTCACCTGTCATGGTCTTTGATTTAATTATAGAATAAATCACAGTTAAAGCCAATGTTAGAACCATCTCTCTATACATAAATGTATTTTTTTCATCTCCTGCTCTGTAAATCAGTATCATTTAAAGGTTTATATTGTAATTGTCACCTGGAGCTCAGACATTTATTTTAGGTTTGTTTTTATTTTTTAGGCCAGGTATGGGTCAACAGTGCACTAAAATAATCTTCAGGGGTCTTCGTGTTCATGTGACAGGTTTATAGGAAGAGGTAAATGCTTCGATGTCAGAAGGAAATATATGTGGGTCTCGGTTAGAGAGAGACAGACAAGGAAGGAAGGAAGGAAGGGAGGGAAGGGGAAAGTAGCCACATCTCGGTCCAGGGGGTAATGACTAGAGTTCAGGCTAATTATTGACATCAACTCGGAGGTGTGATTAGACATTTATGGCATCTGAGTGTATGTGTGTCACTATAGTGTCAGAGATTCCAAAAGGGAGGGGTCTGTCGGAGCAAGTTGTTGAGGGAGCACAGAAGCGAGTGAGTCAGTTTGGACAATGATAGCCCCACAAAGAGGATTCCAATCTGCTACCTGCAACCGCTTGATACTTCTCCTTTTTTAAAAAGAGTTCTCTTCAAATCGTTCACGATGGATCCTATGCCTTCACATATCTTGATGGTGGATGCTTCGGTGGGCCTGCATAATTGAGACCCTGTTAGGGGATTTATATAAACGAACTTGGGATGAGTAGCCACTTCAATTGCCCCATGCACTGTTTGGCTCTCTCCTTCTTGCTGTGGGTGTTCTCCTGGGATAAGGCTGCCTGTGCATTGGGGTACGGCCGCAGGCAGTGGACGCAGACCGCCCACTACGAGTCCGGTGAGCAGAGCCAGTCGTTCCTCCATGGCACCTTCCCCCCGGGGTTCCTCTGGGGTACGGGGACCTCCGCCTACCAGACTGAAGGTGCCTGGGACTTGCCGGGGAAAGGTCCCTCTATCTGGGACCAGTTCACCCACTCCGGCTCGCCGTCAGAAACCGCTGACATAGCCAGTGACGGCTTCGCTCGCTGGAAGGAGGACGTGGAGGCGCTGGAATACTTGGGCGTGCGGTCTTACTCCTTCTCCCTGTCCTGGCCACGCATCTTCCCGGACGGACGAGCGGAGGGACGTCCTAATCAGGAGGCGGTCGACCACTACAGCCAACTCATAGACAGGCTCCTGGAGAAGCGGCTGGAGCCTGTGGTGACCCTCTACCACTGGGACCTCCCCCAGGTCCTGCAGGAGGACTACGAAGGCTGGAAGAATGACACCTTGATCGGGCTGTTTGAGCAGTACGCCGCCTTCTGCTTCCAAACGTTCGGCGGTCGAGTCAGATACTGGCTTACCATGCATAACCCTTACCTAATGGCTGTGCAAGGGTACGGCACGGGGGTGCACGCCCCAGGGAAGACCGGGGATCCGTCTGACCCCCTCGTCGTGGCACACAATCTCATCAGGGTGAGTCTACCTCTGTGTCAAAGGAGATAGCAAACAGGGGAGAGTGCAGGGAATTATTTCATTGAACATTTAAAATTGACATAGAAAAATATACTAAAGCACTAGTCTGTTCAGACAGGATGTATTTAAACATTGCACTGCTTTGTTTTTTATCAGTCAGTGTTGGTAAACGCACGTTTGTCTCGTCTAGACTTTTTGACTAGTATTCAAATTAATTCTACAGTTACTACAACGACCTAACTAACTGATGTGTTTTGACAGTAATTATGACAGGGGTTGTCTTTTCACGACCAATGTATAGTATATGACGTTAAACAATACCGGCCTTTGTCCTAAGAAGGATTGGTTGTTTACAACCTGTTGTTCAGAAAAGCTGCTCGGAATGTAAGAGCTGTAATGTTATTGGTAATTGGAGTGACAAGGCGCCGGGGTCAAAGTCAGTCAGTTAAATCAGCACTTTAAAGGTGGAGGGACAACACTGTTATAGCATGTCCTAGAGATATGCTTCATTGACAATCACTTATGCTTGTATACATTGGACATTGTTCATCAAGTTCAAGGTCTGTTTACCTTGTGAATGCAAGCTCACACCATACACATGCATGAATCATTATTTAAATTGAAGATCAATATCCCCACAGTGATTAATAAAAGATACTTTGCTTTATCAACAAGATAAGCTTGTTTAATATCCAATGCACAATAAACCATTCAGTTCACCTCAAACGTAGCTCTTAAAACATTAAACGAATATATACGCTTACAAACTTTGACCAGGTCTTGTCTATGGCAGCTCGTTTGAACTGTAGTGTATCAAATAGGACAAACGTATACGATGCGTTTCATGATGACTTCAGAGGTTGTGATATTCTTCAATTTGTTTCTATCTAGGCACATGCTAAAGCATGGCACAACTACAACATCCACTTCCGCCCTACCCAAAAAGGTCAAGTGTCAATTGTCCTCGGTTCCCATTGGATCGTTCCCCATAGAGGTCAAGAAACAGCAAGAAATATTGACCTCTGCCAGCGTTCCATGGAGGCAGTGGTTGGCTGGTTTGCCAATCCCATCTTCGGGGATGGGGACTACCCGACATCCATGAAAGACACCCACAAAAACCTCCTGCCCAAGTTCACATCTGAGGAAAGCTTCTTTGTGCAGGGAACCGCAGACTTCTTTGCCTTGTCCTTTGGGCCTAACAACCTCCGGCTGAGTCAAAGCCTTGACCAGTATAAACAGATTGTCTCCCCGGACCTGAGGGCTGTCCTGGGGTGGCTTCGTTTAGAGTATGGGGACCCAAGGGTGCTGGTGGCGGAGGCAGGCTGGTTTTCTGATGAGAATGTTGGGACGGAGGACACAGTCGCCATCTTCCTGATGAAGACCTTCGTCAATCAGGTGCTGCAAGGTAAGCCGGCAGGATACACAAATCAGAAAAATTAAATGTGTGTTCTTGGGAGGGTTTGGTATTTTGTCACTAAAATGGCATTTAACACATGTTGAGTGATCCAATAATTGAAAATGGGCATTCATTTCAGAGAAAATGTTTGGAGTATTCAAATATCTGTTACTTAATTTCTCTGAAATTCTACAAAATGGAATGTGACCAGAGAAGCACATCTACGAGCTCAAAAACGTTTTGCTGCAATGTTTTCAGTATGGTTGGAATTTAGAGGGAGGCATTGCAGTTGGAATAAATTATAGGCATAAATTAATGAAATTATTTGAAAATATTGTTTATTTTTTTACTTGGGAAAGGGTTAGAAAAAGAAATTTCTGTGGGCGAATTGTTCTTTTTACAGGCACTACAAAAAAAAGTGGTATACCTAGTTGTGTCAGACCATACCTAAACTTTTACCTTTTTTCCCCAGCTGTAAAACTCGACAATGTGCGTGTGTTTGGCTACACGGCATGGTCCCTAGTGGATGGTTTTGAGTGGGACTACGGCTACAGTCTTAGACGGGGACTGTTCCACATAGATTTTAATCAACCCAACAGAACCAGAGTTCCCAAGACCAGCGCTCAGTACTACAGACACGTCATCTCGGACAACGGTTTTCCAGGGGATCACAGCGACGTCCAAGGCCGCTTCCCTTGTGACTTTCACTGGGGAGTGGCAGACTCAACAATGCAGGTGATTGAAGTCAGGAGAGGATGGTAGGCTGAAAGTTTGCTAGTCAACCATATTATCCGAATCAACATTAAGAAATAAAACGACTATGAAAGCAATACAGAAAATAATAATGTCATATTATAAACAAAACATGAACTGGTTAATGACTTTCCTTACTATTCTATCCCAGGTCCATTTCTTTCCCTTTTCCCCCCAGTTCACTGACCGCCACTTATATAAGTGGAACCTGACAGGAGATGGCCTCCTGCTGCCGGTGCCAGGGGTCCTACTCCGCACCAGGTTGCCCCAGTGCACCGACTACCTGTCCATCAAGGGACACTTAAGGCTCTTTGAGTCCACAGGGGCCTCTCACTATCGCTTTGCCCTCAACTGGTCTCTCATCCTGCCTCAGGGAGACCTGTCCAGTGTTAATTTTGAGGCTCTGCGGTAGGTATGCACGCACGCGCACACACACACACACACACACACACTGTTGTACTTTAAACTTTTTTACTGATGAAACTCCAATTACCTGCCTAGTTTAAAGCTCATAGATTCTGTTCTATTAATCAGGTACTACCGATGTGTTCTAACCGAGCTTTCTAAGCTAAACTTGAAGGCCGTTGTTACTCTCTACTACCCCACCCACCGAGCCCCCCTGCTGGGGTTGCCTCAGCCGCTGCATGCCTCCGGGGGATGGGGGAACCGGAGCACCATCAAGGCTTTCCGGGACTATGCTGCCCTGTGCTATAAGGAATTGGGACCCTGGGTCCACTACTGGATCACTATAAATGAACCCAACAGGCTGCTGGATGTGTATCCCAGTGGGGAAGACCGACATCAGGCAGCCCATAACTTACTACTGGCCCATGCAAAGGCCTGGAAACTGTACGAAAAAGAGTATGCAGCCAAACAAGGGGCCACAGTTTCCCTGGCACTGCATGCCGACTGGCCAGAGCCTGCTAACCACTTCCTGGAGTCGCATACTGCGGCATCGCAGAGATTTCTGCTATTTGAGCTTGGTCGCTTCTTAGACCCACTGCTGGGTGGTAAAAGGGGGAGGGGAGGAAGTTACCCAGACAATATGAGAGCATACCTGGAGGAGAGAGCTGGTGCAAAGGGTCTACCTGGATGTCCCCTGCCCCATTTCACGGAGGAGGAGAGGGAAGAGCTGAGAGGAGCCCTCGGGTTCATTGCCCTGAACCACTTCACCACATGGCTTGTTGCACCGTACCCCCAGCCTACCGACACCTCGCCAAACTCTTCCGAGAGGCAAGCTCCAGAGCACGGCTGCCAGCTCCTGTCCGACCCTACCTGGCCTAAGTCTGGAATGGGGCAGGCGCTCGTGCCTTGGGGTCTGCGGAAGGTCTTGAGCTGGGTAAGTAAGAGGTACGGAGGGGCTCTGCCTGTCCTAGTCACAGCATGGGGAGTGGACGACCAGGCCCCCGTGGAGGATCGACTCCGGCAGCACTACCTGAGAGATTATCTACAGGAGGCTCTTAAAGGTGAGTTCTGCATGGTGGAAAACGAAGACGTTGTCGACTATGTAATGCACACACTTGCGGCATAAACCTGTTTTTTCAAGTGTAGACACCTTTTATCGTTGTGTAAAACTTGCTGTATCTGTAACCTGTATCTCTGCAACTTATCATTTAGATAAGACAAAGGATATGACATACCCAATATCATTCTTATTTTCTTCTTAATTAATCTGCAAAATACCGCGAAGCTCTTTCCTTTAGAGATTTCCACATGAATCCTTTTTCCAGAGATGGTCATGCAAGAGGTTAAAGGATTGCTCTGACACTCATATCATAACAAAAGCAGGATTGCATTATTCCTCTGTATGATTGACCAGCCCTAATAAAACCTTTTATGAGCAACCTTTGAAATAATACATTTAGTGAAAGACAGTTCTATCCAGTGTAGCATACACATGGAAAGTTGGTTAGTGCCCAGTCACTGGGTGTCAATAGAAGTGTTGCATCATTGTCTCACCAAATGAGGCACTATATGTGCTCCACAGTTTTTAACAGTTGAAAGGCAGTTTCATTAGACTGACTACAGTGACAGATTTATTTTGTGCCTAATATCAGTGCTATACTACACTATCAGAATTATACTTAAATTTGCAAAACTGAAGGTAGTCTAAAATGTTAAGAACACCTGATTGTACGTTTACACGGCAAACGCTGAGTGGTTACAAAAAGGTCAATGTTGTCTGTGGAAACTCAACCCAATCAGTACTACATCGAACGATTCTGAACACCCATCAACTCCCTTTCTATGTCCTTCCATGTTCAGCTCGCCAGCTGGACAGGGTCAACCTGCAGGGCTTCTATGTGTGGAAGCTCCAGGATCGTCAAGCCCCTCAGTATGGCCTCTTCCGCTCACCCCACTACCAGTCCCAAGCCAAAGCCTCCATCTCATTTTACCGACAGATCATCAACCTCAACGGTTTCCCAAAGGACAGCGTCACAGGCATCTGCAGGACGAGTCAAATACGGCCCACCTGTAGGATCTGTGAACAGATATCTGAGAACAAGCCACTGTTTGTGTTCGGAATGTGCTTGCTGGTGACTGCTGCAATGCTAGGGGCATTATTAATGGTTATTCTCATAAGGAAGAAGCAAACTGCTAACAAAGGGAGAAGCAGAACCAACAGAAGAAGGGTGGGGGCACCAGTGTGTCCGGCCCCACTTGGAATTAAGTGCCAACCGTGGGAGAGGGAGACATTGCATAATGTGGCAGATAGAATTCAAGTGGCACACAGACAGTGAAATGTATGGAATTAGCTGTGAATGGAACTCAAATCCTGTTCCTACAAAGACTTAAGCGACCACCTAGATATTATAAGGTTTCTATTTGGTTTGGGAAGAGAAACTGAAACTCCTGTCACCGGAAAGGACCCCATATTTACAGTGCATATATCAAATAGTCCTATCTAGATGTTTTGCTGCACTTTAATCATCTGTGACAGATTTTAACATGGTTTACGTTGGTGTTTGTTGACCCACTTTTACTTATATAGCAGTGTTACTAGCTTATGTAAATACTACATCTGTAATAAATTAAATGATGATATGTATATATGAGTATCAATGTTTCAGATCTATATGCATTTGTAGACCATTGTATCCAGAACTTGGAGTATATTGTTTGAAAATAAACGCAATCAAGAAGTGTGACGCAGACTCATTTGTGAATAAACAACCCATAACATTTGGACTTTGACGCCCTCTAGTGTGCCTACAGTGAAAACACTGGTATAGGCTCCCATAATTATATCCTGTAATGCGGAAAGAAGCATAATAATGAGATATGTAGGCTTCTCGATCTGGTCACGATGTTTGTCTCCAGCATTTTTATAGTGTTCAAGACTGTGCTGAATTATGATTCATCAGATCACTCGAAATGAATATTAAAGTCATTGGTCAGCGGGATGTCTCTCACTCAACAATTCAGCTGAATTGGTTTGTAACATGATGTGGGAACAAGAATCCCTCAATACCTATGGTCTGATTTCGATTCTCTCGATCTCACGATGGTCAGATCATCATTTCTTGATTCTCATAAATGGCAGGCCAAATATACGATAACAGCGTTATAAATATATCTAAATTATAATGGCATTATTCCCAAACTGCATGCATTTTACAAAAAAAAACGTGTATCAAGTGGAGGTGCGGTTAGACCAGTTTAAGCAAGCAGCAGCCCAAAAAAGCCGTAGAAATCACATGACTTTTTTTTGCGTTGCACTGCATGGAATTGGCATTAAAATGTTTCCTGGACCATCGTATGCGTATTACTGTACTTTTTGGAGGACGGCTATTTATGAAAGGGCTCAATACGTTTTATGTTCAATTTAAATTTGTGCGGTCATATTAGGACTAGAAGCCCCTACCTTGATACGGTACTGATTTTGTTTGAGCGTATCTAAAAAGTGACAGAGGCAAGCGAGCGAAGCCAAGGTGCGAAAGTGGGATTGCGACCGAGCCTGGAAGGCTGACGCTAAGCGAGGCCTAAACAGACAAAAAAAAGCGAAACCATGGCCAACATTGCGGTTCAAAGGATAAAACGGGAATTTAAAGAAGTTCTAAAAAGCGAAGAGGTACTGATACCAGCTGTTTCAAATGCAATGCTTATTTGTTGTGCTACTTATTTGTTGACTAAACGCGAGCAAGAGCTGGCTAGCTCAGTTGATGGTTAGCTATCGCAAAGCTAAACCCGTTTGAAATAGGATACAACAGTAGGCTTTATTTTGACTTCAGCATACTGCCAATAATTAGCTGTATGTCAGGTGTCAGTCATCGCCTACTGATGAACAACACTTAGTTTTTTATTGCAAGACAAGCGTGCTGTCAAACAACACAGCGTCGCTTATTGGGTGACAATTGTGACAACAAGGTCTGTTACTGCTAATCGTTGGATAGCAAGCAAGCTATCACCGACTGACCCGATATGCAGGACATTTTGATCTTTGTACTTCTAACTCACGACTATCTTACCTTGAAATTCACATTAGCTTTGGCGGGGTACACACAAGACACTATTTAGCTCTGCCTATGGATGTAGCTTTAACTGCGTTAGTAATATCAGGGACAGTGCCATACTTGTCTTTAACATGCTTCGTGAACTGTCTTGATAGTGACCGAATTAGCATTCAGAGATTCCAGACAAAGTTGTAGAAAAGGTTATGAACTATCAATGAGCTGTCACAGTTATTTGCGCTTCTGCGCCAGTAAGCTACAACTTTTCACTTAAGGTTGCTTTAAAAAGCCACCCCTTCCCCCTTTTTTTAATGACAATGATTCAAAGTTTGGTCAGACTCACTGAAGATACAATTGTAACATGTGGGTGTTGCCTGGGAAACACTCAGGTCCTTCCCAAGCATCGTTTTTCAACTCTTCTAGCCTTTGTTAGGGTTTTTTTTTTCTTTTCATTATTCATTGTAAAGCCATATAGAAAAATGAACCTCTTTCCTACTTTCTCTGGCAGACAAGCAAAAACCAGATAAAAGTTGACCTTGTGGATGAGAACTTTACAGAGCTGAAGGGGGAGATTGCTGGGCCACCTGACACGCCATATGAAGGTGAGACACTGATGGAGGGGATGCTGAGTGGCCTCAGATGGTATTGCTGTCACCTTCTGTCTGTGTGGCTCATCAGTAATGCTGCCTTGCAGTTCAAATCAGTTATGTTGTGCTTTCTGAGTCTCTACAAAAGTAGTTATTGTCATGATTCTGACAATAAATGAAAATCCTCTGCGCTTAAGTAAACAAAAAATGTTGTGCAGAAAGAATGATAACAAAAAGCAATTACTAAAAGGCATTGGAAATGCAATGATTTTTTTTGTTGTTGCAATTTTGGATGGTAGTTCTGAAAGACTGAAAATAAATCCCTGCTCCAGCAAATAACCATTTTGTTCATGTGTGTCTTTTTTATCCATAGGAGGAAGATATCAACTAGAAATAAAGATTCCAGAGACATATCCATTCAATCCACCCAAGGTATGTTTTTGTGCAGTATGAAATTTGACGGAGAGAAACAGTCTTGCATAAATCTCTGCATTGCTGATTGATCTTGTTTACATTTTGCCTATACGCTCCCCAGGTGCGCTTCATCAGTAAGATATGGCATCCTAACATCAGCTCAGTCACAGGTGCAATATGTCTGGACATTCTTAAAGACCAATGGTAAGGGATTTCTCTTTGTCTTCTGTTGCACCTTTCTTTGCGCTTTCAGCTTTCTGGTAAGGTCTGGTATAGAGCCGATGGGAGTGTGTGTCTGTGTGTATGTATATTACAGGGCGGCCGCAATGACGCTTCGCACGGTCCTTCTGTCGCTACAGGCCTTATTGGCAGCTGCAGAACCAGATGACCCCCAGGACGCAGTGGTTGCCAATCAGGTTGGACTGAGTGTGTGTTGCTTACTGTGATGGAGTGTGAGTTAAGACCCCCCCCCCCCCGACGTTTCTGATGGTATCGCCTTCTTTATACCTGGTCCTCTGTCCACAGTATAAGCAGAACCCAGAGATGTTCAAACAGACGGCCAGGCTCTGGTCTCACATGTACGCAGGCGCCCCCGTGTCCAGTCCAGAGTACACTCGCAAAATAGACAAACTCTGTGCCATGGGTTTCGATAAAGTGAGTCAGCTCGGATCTACTTTTGTTTTGTGGGAAATGTCTGGTTGAAGGTCTTTATTTGGGTCTTTATTCTTCTCTCCACAGAACGCGGTAATAGTTGCGTTGTCGTCAAAATCCTGGGATGTGGAAACGGCGACAGAGCAACTGCTAAGCAACTGAGTTTCCCTCCCCTCCGTCTCCCGCTGTCCATAGCCATCCTCTCCTCCTCCTCTGCCTTTTGCCTTGCCCTCTGTTTCTCCCCTCCATTCATCCCTACTCTCTCCGTCTGTTGGGGCGTCCGTCCCTAGCCAACCCGCTCATCATCAATCATCATCGGAGTCTCTCTGCAGGATCGGTGCACATTCCACTCCGTAGCAATGTAGTGTCTAAGCCACGCCCACCCACCAAAATCGTAGTGCCATTCCTTCCTCAAGCCCCTCCTGTTACTGTTCGTCCCACGGCGGGCTATGTCCCAACTAGTCTCCTGTGGCTTGTTGATTTCCTATGCAGTGCATTTCCATTCAGTAGATGTTACCTTGAGGTAGCCCGCTAAAGAAGCTGAGGAGGAAGATCGTTTGGACATAGCCATCTCCTCCCAACGCCACTTTGAGGCACTTCCCTGTGCGAGTGTCCCCTGTCTTGATGGTCTCGACCCACCCAGCCCATCCTTTTAACAGGTAGCCCCCATCACATATGACCCTCTCTTTTTTTATTTGGTTTTTGCCATTTTCCTAACTACAGGAATACATTTGGATTCCCATTTTTAAACCGAAAAAAAGACGACAAAAAGGAGTACTCCCCCCGCCTTTCACTGATGACACCACTCAAGTAAATTGGGAAAATCCAATGGTTTGGAAAATTGCATCCACTGAACTCGCCAACACAGAAAAAAAACTATGTAAAAGGAATTAATCTGTAAATAAAGCTATTAAAGTCTGTGTAAATTATTTCAGACTGCGTGTGTGTTTGTATATATGTAAGTAAAATACAAACTAAAATTATGATTTTAGGGGAGAAAATATATTAAGCGACTTTTACCACACTTAATTATGCTATCAACAAATTTGCTGCACTCTTTCTTCTAGGCTTACTTAAGGGGGCTAGTGCCTGCTATATATGTGCCTATTTTGATTGAATATGTATGTGGAGATGTGCTTATACGAGTAGGACTTAAATCTAGGCTATGGAAGAGCTAAATTTAAGGATGGTGGAAAAGTAATTCCAGGGGGAAAAGCAGTCAATGGAAGTAGAACAAGCAAACTCATTTAGATGTAGATTGCATGTGTAAGCATGCCGTAGACATTGCATGTGTGTTGGATATGGCCAACACCTATTCCCTGGCATAGTATTTATTCAGCTGGGAGGAGTGGAATCACAAGAGGAAGAAGAATCTAGGCCAGCAAATTTAACCTGATCACTCTAATTAACAAAGAGATGCATGGCAGGCCATCTCATAGCAGTGCAGAGAATTTTGTTGGTCTAGTCAGGCGAAAGATAACGTGGCGGAGGACAAGAACAGATGGCTGGTGAGGTAGCACGTTGCGCTTGAGCCAGCCTCTCCATGGACACCATCTTTATCACAGGAGAAACCCTGGCACTGCTCCGGGGATCATTTTCTATTACTCTGCCTACTTGGATGGGAGTGGGGAGAGAGTTGACACAAAAACACTGATTCCGTTGTTAGTCTCAAATGGAATGCATTTGGTGTGTGTTCGGTACATGTGTTTGTGTCTAAGTCAGTTTGGGGAGAAAATGGACTATCCTCGTAAAAAGTATGCCCTACACATCCCCTAGCCTGCAGTACTGTACCGTCATCATAGCCGTCTGCTGTTAGCCAGCCTCAGGATCCCTCCCAGGCGGCCCAAGGCAAGTGGCAATAGCTCACTTTGCACCCATGTTCTTTGCTTGATTGATGCCTCCTTCCTGACAGACCTCTTGTTCCAGACAGAACTTGGGAATAGTGGCCTCAGGGATGGACAGAATGAGCCTTGTGCATTTCTCTCTCAAGACACTGAAATGGGAAATTTAACACATTGGTGCCTGGTTAAACCAATTGGTTCTGTGGTGATTTCACATTCACAGGCTTTGGCTTTAATTTAAATGGCATGATTCTTATGGTGGAGCAACCCCAACCAGGGGTATCTAAACCAAATCTGCCAGTCAGACGATCAGAATGGCATTGGACAAATATATGTTAAAGCCACAAAGAGGATTTATACAAATGTTGTATTTGCTGAAACAGAAAAGCTTGAGAAAAAAAAAGCACCCCTACACATCACCTCCACACTTTGATTCTACCTGCAGCAGTGGGATCCAACTATGCTTCTTGTTTGTTTGTTTGCTGTTTTGTTTAAAAGGCCAATTCAAACTGCATATGAGGTTTGTTAATTTAGAAATTGTCCTAATTATGCTAATCTCAATAAACGAACATATAAACGGCAGAATTACCCATGTACTGTACAAATATTAAATACAGTGTATATTTCCCTTTAAAACCAAGTGCGCCCACCGGCAATGTCCGTGGTTAACAAATGAATAGACCGGTGTGCGGTGAACCGATGGTCCACGGGCATCTAGTTTCACTCGCTCTGCGCGTGCTACCTGATATCTGAGGTCTTATTCCGTGTCTGAACGGGCAGGCAAACTGCCTTGCCAAGCACTAAGCGCTGCCCTGAGTAAGACGAACGGAAATGCCATGCTGCTATCAGCAATTGAGTTCAATTGGGGTCGAACGGGCGCAATGTAAACCAGATGGGAATTAATCCCAGGTGCACACATTTATGTTACCTGAAATTCCTCCTATCTCCTTTGGCATTATTCATCGAAAATGCGCAAGACCGTAACTTTCCTGTGCCTGTTGATGCTGTCCCGTCAAGGTAAAGCCAATTACTTTTCTTACTCATGCGCAAAAGTTTGAAATTGGATTACGATTGATTTACCTGTGAAATCTCAAAATTGTCAGAATTTCAATTGGTTCCGCAGAGGCACATTCTTTTTTTCTACTTAACGGAAATTAAATTTAATTTAGTAGTTTTGCAAGCCACTTCACAGATGCGCAATTTATGCGCTAGTTTACCAGTGCTCTGGCAAATGCCTAAACATGGCCTATGTAGACTGTGTAAGTGTTAAGTGTACTTGCGTACTTTATAACAGTTTCCAAAACATTGCCAAGTCTTACATTTAAAAAAGTAATTATGTTTGATTGAAACGTAGCAATAATATGACTTTGTTATTAATCCAATATAATTTTTTTTGAAGTGTTTTTATTGTACATTTAGGGACGATAAGGGGGTGTCAACATGATCATAAACTTAATTTTTCTAAACACTTTCCCATTCATTTAATCCCAGTTAATTTTGGAAATATTAAAACTACCGGTACGTTTTTATTTAGAATGAAGCAGTTGCTAAATGTGTTGTGAATACAAATAACACGATCACGGTTATTTTGGAACCATTTTGGTTTTAGTGTTAAAACACCCATGGTCTGCGGTTTATAACTGACATTTTTGCAGCCGGACACTATTTCGCATGACAGTACCACTACTTTTACAAAGTCGAAGTTTGGAACATGCACTATGATATGAACCCTTGTCTTGAAAGGCACCAACAAACAAAATGTATTATCATTAATTGATTACGTTCTGCTTCTGTATATTATGTTACTCCCTTTTTTACGATTACCATGTGTCTGGGCTCCTAGTGGTCCAGTGCGCACAGGGCCGCTATGCCCAGATGCTGCTCCAGGATCTGATGGAGAACTACTCCAACGCCCTGAGGCCTGTGGAGGACACAGACAAGGCCCTCAACGTCACACTGCAGATCACCCTTTCCCAGATCAAAGATATGGTGGGTCACTCCCATGCAATGTTAGCTGGTGCATATTTCACAATGAAGATAACATAGTTTAACATACGCTCTTAAGTCACAATCCCCAATATATAGTAATTGATTTAACACCTATTGTACATTTTTCGTACTGAACTATAGACTGTCGGAACAATCTGAAAGCAAACTGACCAACTTGCCCCCCCTGGCCACTAAGATGGTAGTCAACAACAGATAGAGTTCTCTGTTTCAGCACAGTATAAATGAGGGCAGACCTCCTGCTGTAAAAAGCCTACCGTTACTCAGACAGCTCCTGTTTCTCTACTGGTATAGTGCTATGTTAAACCTTAGCTTTGCTAGTGTGGGATAAATATTTATAGAAATTGGGGGACAATAGGAAGATAGAGAAAGACTACTAAAACAAAAATAAAACTCACTAAACGAATAAATCATTATTGACTGAGAAAAGGCAATACAGAATTAAACTGACTCGAGCAGCACATTGGTGGTACCAATAATTTTTGTTAATCCCTGAAATTATATTGTTGGGAAGAATAGTATTCAGCATGCAAGCGTGCAGACGTTCGCACAACAGAAGAATGCGGACATGTGTGATTTTATGTTGAAAGAATTACATTTAAGTTAAAGCAGCAAGTCGCGTTGGTTATGTGTAATGCAAAAGTCTCACCAGAACAGAAATTCAACAATGTTGTCCTTTAGCTGTCCTGTTGTACTGCAATGTTTCTTGAGGTCAGCTTACTCTACAGGAATATTGCAAGTGTGCGTGTGTGTGTGTGTGTGTGTGTGTGTGTGTGTGTGTGTGTGTGTGTGTGTGTGTGTGTGTGTGTGTGTGTGTGTAAAGAAGGAACAAACCACACATGCTGAGAGCGCA
>JAVQJS010116734.1:0-19531 GCA_036024795.1 Galaxias rostratus | reverse complement strand
ATAAATTAGATGTGGTTTTTTTGTGAGGGAGGGGGGGGGGGGGCTCTTGTGCCTTAAGTGCTGAGTTGTCCTATTACCCAGGTCTTTCTCCTCTACACGGTTGATATTCCCATCATTGACATAGTTTGGTTTTCTTCCTAAAGATACATCTCTGGTCAACTATTCCACTTTCCAAGGCCAACAGGGGCCGAAACCAGTGCTCTAAATAGATTAAAACCGCCTTGTCAGCCTCCACGGACTAATATAAAACTCATCAAATGAATTTAAAACTTCATGTTTCAGTTTTAAATAAAACATGAAAATTATATAAATTGGTTAGCCATGAATAAAGTGTATATCAAATTATAATTTCACTGGTGCGGATTTGTGTATATGTCTTGTAAATGGATAGCATCTAACCCATTCTGAACTTCATCTTACAGTCTTCTCATCAACCCTGATACTGCAAAGAAAACCTGTCCGCTTTGCAGCACACCTGCACACACAAAAAAAATCCACTGGGACAGAAAGAGCAAGAGGAGAAAATGGGAGGCCAAGCGCAGGGTTTCATAACACCCCCCACCCCCCCAGCCAATGTCTGTGCCTCAAATTCTACAGTACACACACTGTCCAATCACACGCCGGCGGCAAGTGAACGGCAGCCAATCAAATCACAGGTCCGACCAGAGCACAGCCTTGCTGCCCTTTTCCACACTGACCACGAAGGCTCCCGATGGCGACCAGGACACAGCGTTGATGGCTGAGCTACGAGAGAGAGAGAAATATAACCAAACAAATATAAGCAAAGACATCTTTATGATGGCGAAAAAAAAACCTGTGAAACCATGGCGACCGTTAAGCCTCACCCGTGACTCTTATCCAAAGTGCGCTCCAGCTTCCCCGTCAAGACATTCCACACGTACAAGGCACCGTCCGCAGAGCCTGCCGCCACGTAGCTACCATCGGGACTGACAGCAAGGAACAAAGGCTGGTAAATAAAACGGAACCTCAAATTGACTCCAAATCCTACAAGCCAGCATGGATCTCTCACCTAAACGTTACCCTGGTCCAATCAGCTCCACACTTGAAACCCTGAGCACTAAGGAAAGAAAATGAAACTTTTAAAACACAGAGTGCAAACTTAATACAACACGTAATGAAAAACAAATCAAAAGACTGGCAAAAAAAAAAAAAAAAACCTTCAACATCTATTTCCTGTGCTCCCCCTACCTGAAGCTGTGACGGACAGCGTTGGTGCGCAGGTCGATGATTTTGAGCAGGTCATCTCTGGAGCAGGTGAGCAGCTCCGTGCGGTCCTGGTTCAGATCCAGAGACGTGACCCGGCCCAGGAGCTCCAGCTCAAGAACAATGCTCTCCGCTCTGATCGGGGGATAAGCAGAACCAAGTCAGCGCATACTGAACAGAACTGCGTCAACCCCTCAGAGTGGGGACAATTAAAATCATGTTGGGACCAAAAAAAGAAAAAGAAAAAAGAAAAAAAAGAAGAAGAAAAAATGTGTTCCGTTTCAAGAACAGAACTTTAATGGTTTTAAAAGCCGCTCACAAATATGGCTTTTTTCCTCCCAGGCAACTCCTTGCTCAAAAATCACCTGATATCCCAGAACCGCACTTTCTTGTCAAAATGGCCGCTCATAACACACTGTTCTGTGCAGACAATGTCATTACAACTCGACCCTGCAAACACGGTCTTCACACCTAAACAAAGGGAGGAGGCATGTTACACCAACGGCTTAAAAAGCAAAAAAAACAAAACTGGCATACGGATTTTAAATAGCATATTCACGTTAAAATGTAAAAGTTAAGTGAATCACTTGTCTCATGAAGGTATTCTGTTCCCAATCTTTGCAAATGGCTGAGACATCCAACAATCTATCAGGTGTATTGTAAACAGTGTGTGTGGTCGGTGGCAACAAGTCCTTTCAGCCACCGCCCTGTACCACTCGGGCCCTGGACCCATGTTAATAAGTAACAGGGGTGTTGTCCAGCTAAAACTAGGGGCTGGGTCCCAGTCGAACAGAAGCCCATAACCACATCGAATGGAGGGCAGTAAGCAGTAACCGCGAGCATGAGGTGCACGACGTTCTCAGTATGTGTACTCTGTGCGACGACAAAGTTGAATCTAACCTAAAATGTAAATGGACTGCATTTGTTTAGCACAACAATGTTGCCTCTTAGTCACACCAATGATGGCAGAGCGGCCATGCGAGACGCTTCATGTCTTTACATGGGGAGCACCTCAGGGTTTGGTGTCTCGCTCAAGGTGACTCGATACATGGAGAGGAAGAGCTGGGGATCGAACGGCCAGCCCTAGATCAGTGGATGACCCACTCTACCTCCAGAACCACAGCCGCCCCATGCAGTCTAAACCTCCACACCAACGTGGAATAACAAAACACTCACAAACTTTGCTGCGTAGATCCCAGAGTTTGAGCGTACGGTCGTAGCTGCCGGAGACGATGCGTGCGTTGTCGAGGAGGAAACGAGCCGCCAAAACCTTCCCGCTGTGCCCTGTGAGTGTGTGCTGGGTCATAAATCAACCATTTCAAAAAAGTTAGAAACATCCACAGAAGCCGACTCGAATGTATTGTGTTACAGGAGGATGGGGGAGGGGTCTCAGTTAGCAGGGTGTGATCATTGGCCCAGGCCCCACAGCCCAGCCGGATACTCCTCGGTGATTGGCTCATGTCGGACGTCCACGGCGATAATGAATCCTTAGGTTGTCTTTCTTAAAGACTCTACGCCGTCAGGACATCCTGAGTTTGTCAGCAACCCCCTGGAGCCAATGATGCACTACTAGAGCATGCTGGGAGGAGAGCAGGGGCTGCTGGGAGTCAAAGGGCAGCTGGGAGGGGACCTGAGTATCAGACCTTTTACAGTACATCATAGACCAGTAGCCCTCTGCATTCCCTCCATCTGAGACTGAACATGCTTCACTTATTGTACACGGGCCATCTGATAATACATCTTATTATTAAAATGTATAACGTCTAATAAGAAACCTCTCACTCACTCGCAGTCTGAAGTCATCTACCGTCCAGATCCTACTGGCAAAGTCATTGGACGCGGCCAGCAGATACGTTCCCTGTGCCAGACGAGAAACCGCAAGTCAACAGGAAGAAGCGGAAAGCCAGCGGGGGCAGGAGAACGCTCCACCCTTAAAGAAGAGGCGTTCCTGTGGCCAGTTTAATGAGGAAGCAGGGCCAAGATACTCACAGCACTGTCAAACTCTATGCTGGTGATCCCAGCATTGCTGCCTGTCAGAGCTCCTTTAGGCTCACAACGACCTGCAAAGAGAAATAACAAGATAACACCCACTGAATAAAAATAAATAATATTTTTATATAAAAGGGGTATAAAAAGGGGTGAAGCTTTGACCCACCTGCACTACAAGCAAAGATAACAATGCACTCATATGAAAACCCATTAGGGATATTCGAAATCAGTAAAATAACGGTCTCAGCTTGAAAACTTGGGATCATCTACCTATCCCCATCCCACACCCCGATACTCCTCCGTGATTGGTCTGTTGGATGGCCTTTGTTCCTGCATCCCATTGGTCTTTTAGAGAAACAGACTACGAGGTCATCCGTCTTTGTCAGCAGCTAGCTGGGGGGTCAACACTGCACTACTAGAGCATGCTGGGAAGGAAGCAATGGCTGCTGGGAGACATAGGGCCGGCGGGAGGGGACTTGGGTAATCAGACCTTTTACATCTCATCATTGACCGGAACATTGAAAACAGTCCACTGGATAGACCAATCCACACACACACCTACCTGAGACCACCTCCCAGAGTTTGACCCGTCGGTCCATGCCCCCAGTGGCGAGAAGACGAGAGCCGGGACTGAAGCGCACGGCGTTCACCTCGCCATCGTGAGCGTCCTGCAAACGCAACACAACCGTGAGAGTGAGAGAAGAGCGAGGAGACTCGAGCATTCAGCAAATCACATCTTTCAAAAGGTCTCAGCTTGAAAACTTGAGATCATCTACCTATCCCCATCCCGCCCACCCCGATACTCCTCCGTGATTGGTCTGTTGGATAGCCTTGGTTCCTGTAACCCATTGGTCTTTTAGAGAAACAGACTACGAGGTCATCCGTCTTTGTCAGCAGCTAGCTGCGGGGTCAACACTGCACTACTAGAGCATGCTGGGAAGGAAGCAGTGGCTGCTGGGAGACATAGGGCCGGCGGGAGAGGACTTGGGTAATCAGACCTTTTGCATCTCATCATTGACCACAACATCCTATTGAGCCCGATCAGGAACAGACAGTCTGACGGCGGCACTTACAAACACGTGCAGGGCCGTGGAAGGGACTCGCACGTCAGCGCACACGCCGGACGGGGCTTCGGCGTTCTCGGGGGACGTGCTGAACGAGTTGCCGGTACGCCGCCTGTGGGGCGAAAGCAGCGTTAAGAACACCCTCAACTCGCATGATGAACACACACTCATAAATAATCACACACACACACATGGGCACCCACACTTAAAGTCCCAGTGTGACATGCAATGGGCTGGGGAGGCCAATGCATGGTTGGGGGGGCGGGGGGCAAAGGACATGGAAAATGGAGGAAGAAGAAGCAGGAAACATCCATCCTAACGAGCAACCACTCAACTAGTATTCAACCAACACACTGCACACACCAATTTGTTATCCCGGGGACAAGGTTCGAGGGAACAAATCTAGTAACAATAAAAAAAAAAAAACACAACGCTAAATAAATAAATGAGGTAAAAAAAAAAGAAAAAAAAGAAGAAAGTCTTTCATTGTTTGTCTACAAACAAAGTATAAATCTGTTTAAACAACTATTGAAACTAAAAACACCAATGTTTCTATCAAGGCGAACTAAACATTAATATTAAGCGAAACCACATCAGAAATGTGTTATTTTTCAAAGGATTTCATGTGGATTTATTACAATCGATCCTTTTGAGACTACGACCCCGAGGCCCTCGTGGGAAACTGAACATGCCAAATCCATTCCTTCCCAAAGCCATGGCACATCCGCCTGAGCGTTCCCTGCATTAAGCCTGTACGATCACATAGCGGGTGGCCCTGCGGGATAAGACACCACAGTGACAGTTCACCTGGAGTCTGGTGGGAGGAGTCCCGGCTGCACAGACTCAGACCCGCTGCGGGACAAGACAGAGAGAAGCCATCAACAAAACACAATGAATCCTTTGCCCGGAGGAGAGAATGGGACCGCGCGCACACAACAAACAAACAAACAAACAAACAGGACATAGAAACGCCGACGCCTACGGACCCAAAACAAACAAACAAATAAAAACAAACCTGGAACCCCACGGGTTTTCCGTGTCGACCTACCCAAAGATGTTGGAGATGGAGTCTCTCAGGCCGCCCGGCTGAGCTTGGGATATCCGCTTACTGGGGAAAGACGACGGTGGAAACGGTTAGCGTGACGCGGTGGAGAGAAAACGACCGCCGACCTACGGGGCCTGCGACGAGAGCCGGCTTACGCACCTGGGGGTGCGGCTGAGCGGTCGGTTCGGAGAGGCCTCTCCCGTCCCCTTCCCACCGTCCTCGGCGAGAACCTCGATGTCGTCGTCCCTTGGGAGACGCAGAAGAGTCGGCGTGAAAACAAGCAACGAATAAACACCTCCGATATTAGTGCCGTCATCGCGTCTGATGGAGGCATTCCTGGCTGTCCCTCTGTACTCACGGGTCGATAGGCAGAGGCTCTTTCGCCGCGTCAGCAAGCTCCTTCTGTAGCTTGGCTTGTCGGCGTCTGAAAAAATAAGAACGAAACGTTGAGGAACATATGAATAATTCATTCAAGATCCCTTCAGGTCAAGTCCACTTGGAAACAAGTCAAGTATTGTCGTACTGGCTAGGAGGCCATTTCGTGACACTACCATGTCAAAGGGTAGAGCCACAAAATGATTTCTACCGACCAAGTTCAATACCAGGTGAACGCTACGAGAGGGACACACTGGTGAGGGAGTGCAAAGAAAGGTACAACTCATCCCGTAGCAACTGAAGAGAGAATGAGACTGCGGGCGAACGCTCCACCACGTTCTCCGGCTGCGTGAAGCACTCCGACGCAGTCGGAGGACGACGGAGCGAGAGTGAGGGATCACCCGTGGCCCGTTCTCTGCTCTGTGGAGCACAACGACACAACCAAGAGTTACAACAGAGATGGGGGGGGGGGGGTTACCTGCAGTCTACTTCGTTCTCGGCGTTGAGGCGGTTGGCCTCCTGGGCTTTCTCGGCCATCCAGCGGGACACCAGCTCCTGGTTGTCCTCGGTGGTGCGTCGCAGCTTCTCCTCCAGGGCGCCGAAGGTGATCTGCAACGCGTCGTACTCGTCCTTCAGCGTCTGGTTGGCCCGCTCCAGGTCCTGGAGGTAGCTCCTTAGCTCTTTGCAGTCGCCCTCCACTTGGGCTATCTGTTGCTGGTACTCCTGCATCCTGTCGGTGTTTAGACATAGACGGTCAGGAAATAAGTCTCTGAATAGGGGTAGGGTCCTCGTGTGTGCTATTTATCCCAAACAGACGACAGTCTCTGTTTGTGTGTGTGTGTGTGTGTGTGTGTGTGTGTGTGTGTGTGTGTGTGTGTGTGTGTGTGTGTGTGTGTGTGTCAAATGGAAACATACTTGGCCTCGTTACTTTGAATCTCCTTGTCTTTCTGCTGAATCTGGTTGTTCAGCTCGATCACACTCTGGGCCAGCTACAAGAAAACAACTAATTCAGTCTAGAATGACCCATCAAAGATTTAACAAAGACCATAAAATCATGGAAAGTAAAAAGGTTACAGAGAACACTTTTAAACAACGCACCACGCCCAGCAAAAGCCACTCTCTTAATATGACACTTCAACATCCCTTCACCTAACATACTCAACACACCACTGGCTGCAATCAATTCAAGCTAAATCAGCAGCCACAGCTAATTGCCAATCAAGCAGACCCAATAGAAAGCAACCATGGCCTACAAGACTAAACAGAGGCAACTCGGTCACATGACCAGATGTAATAGTCTTATGTTATGCAGGCAATTCAGTTAAACTACTAAAAAGATATAATTAAGTACTGCAAATATTAGTTCTCTGCTTTCCGAGACTCAGAACAAAAACGCCAACTAAAACACACACACAAACTCGATAGAGTACATGAATCTCTTCAGATGACATTTGCACTTTATTCAAAGTAAGCAGCTAAATAAATTGTCCAGTGTTCTATTCCACCAATAAGAAGTAAAAAGAGACAGTTGATCACACAGCTGAAGCTCCTCTTTGACCAGCTAAGCAAGCATGAACACAGTAAGATGTGTTCAAAGAATTGCTTACATCGCTCTGGGATTAAAAACAAAACGTATGCCTTTGAAATACTGGCCTACTGTGCAGAAAAAGACTGATTTCTGTAATTCAATTCTACACAGCGCAAATAATCTAACCTCGCCCCGCTTTTTATGCAGCTCTGTCAACTCCTCCTGGTGCCTGATTCTCATGTGGGCCATCTCCTGATGTAAGGTGTCATTGCGACTTGATTCTGCTCCTGGACTGAGAAAATGCAAAAAATGTGAAACGTGTTAAATAATAATACATTATATTTATAAAGCGCTTTTCAAAACACTCAAAGACGCTGAAATGTTTTAGAAAACAAAATAAACGGACTTTACACCCAGTGAATTGAAATAGTTACCTGATTTCATGTCTACTTGGTTCATACTTCTCTGTTTGGTATCTTTCTGAAAGTACGGTTTGTAAATCCGATTTTTCCAAAAGACGATTATCTGAGGATTTCAAAACACAAGTTCACTCATTTAGTACTGACATATGTAAAGTTGTAGACAGGACTGAGAGAAACAAAGCTCGGCTTAAAGTTTTTTACATTGCTGTATAATCTCTTCAAATGACTGCCGTTGCACACGATCTCTCTGCTTCAACTGCTCAGCTATGTGCCTCTTCCAAGCACACTCCACACGACGCTCTGCCATTACCACCTAAATAAATAAAAACAATGGAATGTCTGACTCTTTAATGTTTTGTTTTTACAGTGACACACTTTTGCGCCTTGATACACATGTAGGTCGTAAACATTCACCAGTATCAAGTTTTAAAAGCATCCAAGTTGTAAAACCACACACACATGACCAAAATATCGTTAAACAGGTTAGCTAGACACTAGCTAGCTGACGTTAGCACGCTGGCTTCGCTGCCAGTGTTAGCCCCACCAGGCTATCTTAGAATTTCGTAAGACCAGAACACAAAACCAAAAGCTACTTACACCATCTATTTCAAGCCGGAGACACTGACACAAAGAAACAAATCTTAGAATCTAATTTAACGTCACATAACGTTGTACGTGTTTATTATAACTAAACAACTAGTGTAACTAAAATATTTGATCAACACAAAGCTAGCCAGCTTCGTTCACGTCCATCTTTTTTTGTGATTTGGAGACTTCCTAGAGTTTTTGTCGCGGTATAATGACCTCACTGACGCGTTGTTTGTGTGTAGGAGAGGGAAAGAGGATGGACATAATAACAACAAAAATGCAATTATTTTTTACATTGAACCACACTTTTTAAATTACATTTTGAAGCGTAAGAGTAATAAACACGTATTTGCACTTATTCCCAAGTTCTGAACATCTTGATAGGATATCTGTATAACATTTTCCATAGCAACATCTAAAAACAAAATCACCCAGGTCTTGAAACATAACTACGTAATTTATCACTCCAGTTCGGTCAATCACTTCAAACTAGTTATATGGTGAGAAGAAAAACCGGAAGTTCTTACAATTTATTCTGCCGTTGTCCTGCTGCTGTGCACTTATTGAGCCAGCAGGGTAAGCAGAAGCACAGCATTATCAGGAACTCTTTCTAGTGTGTTCATCAGGAATGACTGCATTTTTTTACTGACTGTGTGACTTTTGAAAATGTTATCTTGGAAATCGCCAAGTTTACTCTCGTCAAAACAGCACCGCTGACAATCATTGTTTGCAACGACAGGGTAAGCTAGTGCACTGCATACTTAACTATTCTGGCCAAGTCTCACCTAACGTTAGCCAGCTAACGTCTTGGCCGAATACGTAAGCGTGTTTTTGATATAATGGTTTGTTATATCCAATTAAATTCTAATTGTTTGTATGAATTGTAACTATTTGATCTATTCACGACATTTTTCTTCGTTATTGGCCGGTGTCCTAGGCGTGCAATTAATTGTAAATTTTATCGCCTACTCCCGACCATCATCACATAGCAAGGATGTATACATCATCGCAAAAGCTCCTTCTTGCATGGCCTTACAATCTATCATAAAAAACTGTCAATGTAGTGTGTTAGCAACTAGCTTACAAGTAGTCGTAGTAAAGCATGGTTGGTAATTAAGTATTTATGTATTCGTCTTCCATCTAAAGCGGAGTAGTATGCTAGACGTGGGGAAGTGGCCAGTGTTTGCACTGCTGCCTCCCGAGGAACTACGGCTTATCCGCCAGGCCTGTGTCTTTGGAAGTGCTGCAAATGAAGCCCTCTATGTCACGGTCAACGACGAGGTATGGTTCAAATGAAAGGCCTGTAAACTTTTTATTTATTTAATTATTTAGGCTGTAGTCACCTATATTAGGATAATCTCAAAATAGAATTACAAAACTGACCCAACATAGCTGGACTCACCCCCCATTCTCGAAGTGTGAGACACAATTTGAAATAGTCTGAAACATTTCAGATGTACTTATTTTATATAATTAAAAACAGACACACGTGAATATCCACGTTGTAATATTCAAGGCTTCAAAGAATATGTCTGGTTTAAGCCTTTCACACACTAAGTGATAGGAGTTTCAATCCAGACACGGGGATAAGCAGATAGAATGAGGCTATGTTTAGACATGTGTTGTCTAATACTGGTGAAGCCTTGTTGAAAGCCCTAATGCATGCTCGGGCCCCTGCTGGCCTTGCCCTGTGTTTTTGCTTAGTGTAGGGCTTAACCAATTATCTTGATGTAAGATGCACCGCCACCCTGACTCAATACAAGTCTCCCTCGCAAATATAATACACGCAGATATTATAATGCACACAGAATTGTTTTAATATGTATTTTTACTATTGCAATTTATGTGACAGAAAAGTTCATATTTACTTACTCTGGTTAGCCAGCGTCTTTGAGTGTTTGAAAAGAGCTTTATAAATACATTGTATTATCTTTATTATGATTTATTATTAACTAGTTGCTGTTGACAGGTGTTTGCTCTGGGCACCAACTGCAGCGGTTGCTTGGGTCTCGGGGACCTGCAAAGCACCATTGAACCCCGAAGGATTGATATCCTATGTGGAAAGAAGATTATATCTTTAAGTTATGGCACAGGACCACACGTGGTCATTGCAACTGCAGGTACTTAATCAAAAAGACTGTTCATGTAATCATGTCCCTATATAATGTTATATTTTTTTTGTGCAGTAAATCTTTCTTTTGGAATGCTTCTTTTTTTTGGGGGGGTCTATTTGACCGGAGTGGAATTTAGATTAGGGATGAAATAGGTAAGTAGTCTCGAGGACAGTCGTGGCCTTGTGGGTCGAGTGGTTGTCATGCGTTTTAACCCACCTGGGAACACCACCACGAGTGTGTCCTTGAGCAAGGCACTCAACCCTAAATTGCTCCAAGGCAACTGCCCCTGAAATTTCAGCCTAAATCGTTTTGGATAGAAACGTCTCCTAAATGAATGTAACGTCTCAATCTAATCTGTTTGCAACACATTTGCCGCTTAGTCCACACAATACCCGTTCTCCTGTTCTCTTTGTAGAGGGAGAAGTGTTTGCCTGGGGGCACAATGGCTACAGCCAACTCGGCAATGGAACCACCAACCATGGACTTACCCCCGCCCTGGTGTCCACCAACCTCCTTAACAAGAGGGTGACGGAGGTGGCCTGCGGTTCTCACCACACCATTGCTCTCACCACCGAGGGAGAGGTACACCCATCTACACCCGGACTCACTCACTCACTCAGTCACTCACTCACTCACTCACTCACTCACTCACTCACTCACTCACCCACCCACTCACCCACCCAAATCCCGAAACACACTGTTATATAATTTGAACCGGTCTTTAAATGAATGTAGCATGCGTTTGTGTTCTTTACTTTATATCCAGTTTGTTTTTGATGTGGTCTGATGGTGGCGATGAACAACATCACAATTTCCCCTTGGGATCACTGAAGTGCAATTCCACTCTATTTATGCTTGGGGGGCCAACTCTGTTTTCCAAGGTGTATGCGTGGGGCTACAACAACTCCGGCCAAGTGGGTTCGGGGTCCACTGCCAACCAGCCCACCCCGCGCCGAGTCAGCAGCTGCCTGCAGAGTAAAGTGGTTGTCAACATTGCATGTGGCCAACTGTGCTCAATGGCTGTGCTGGACAACGGGGAGGTAACTGGTCGATGATAGACAAGCCAATGAATAAATAAATAAATTCAGTCATCTTGTAGTCTCCCGTCAGCAGGTTTTTAAAATGCTCTGTGCCTGGCTCGGTGTTTAGACTGTAAAATAGCTCTACCGTCAGTGTGAACACAGTGTAACGTTATTGTGGAAGCGTTTTTTTTGGGGGGGGGTTTATAAGAAATAGCCTTCCCTACTAGGTCAAAATGTCCAATGGCAGTATGGGATCAATAATAGTCAGTAGTCTTTTCCTGTTAAGCACATAACTTCTGTTTATATCCAGACTTATGGCTGGGGCTACAACTGCAATGGACAGCTAGGCTTAGGAAACAATGGGAACCAGCAGACCCCATGCAGGATTGCTGCCCTTCAAGGAGTCAACATCGTCCAGGTGAGCACCTGGGTTTCACAAGAACCTTTTGAACCACTCCTTATTGATTGATTTTTTTTTTTTTTTTTGACTTTCCTCTGTTTAATCTACAGGTCGTCTGTGGATATGCGCACACGCTGGCACTGACAGACGAGGGATTTATTTATGCTTGGGGGGCCAACTCTTACGGACAGCTGGGAACGGGCAACAAAAGCAACCAGGCACTGCCCACGCTCATCAGCACGGACAAGGAGAGGTCAGTCGTCTCCTTCCTCTCAGGCAGGAAGTAGGACCCTCCCCGCCCTCCTCCGCAAGCTCAAAATAGGAGTCACATCTCCCTGCCTGCGGAAAAGGTCACAAAGACCTTCGTCACAGGTTGCTCGTGGAATTTAGTTGTTCAAGGGGCTAAATACCTAATTCACCACTGTGGGTTAAGTCAGAGAGGCCTTGGTGGCAGAGGTCAGTTACTAGATAGGATGTGTTGTATGGAAGTGTAGGCGGGGATAAAAGTGATTGTGGCGTTCATTTATGTGTCTACGTTTGGTTGCTTAGCGCCTTACTGCACAGGAAGTGTGGATGTGTCCAACTGCGTAAATTAAAATGATTTATTTAGTGACTTTCCTTACTATGATTATAATGATAATAATAAAAACATTTTTTAAATATTTATAGACTGAATCCCCAATATATATATTTGATTCCATGTCTTCAATAAATTATATCTCACTGATATTTATAAAATATTTGTTTTTATATAATTTTCGTTATTATTTGTCTAATTTTCTTTATTTATTTAATTTTCTTTATTATTTATTTAATTTTCGTTATTTGTTTATTATTGTTTGCTTTGGCAGGATGGTGGAAGTGGCCGCCTGTCACACCAGCCACACCTCCGCCGCCAAGACCCAGAGCGGGCAGGTTCTCATGTGGGGTCAGTGTCGCGGTCAGGCCGTGGTCAACCCCCACCTCACTCACTTTGGCACCACGGACGACGTGTTCGCCTGCTTCGCCACGCCCGCCGTCACATGGCATCTCCTGACCGTGGGTACGTTCAACCGCCATCTTGTTCATGGATACCCTATAAGTCACTGTTGTGTTTCTGGATACGGTCTTTATTATTGTGTTCATGGATTCAATAGTCATGGTTATGTTTATGGACACAATGTTTATTATTGTGTTCATGGATACATTGTTCATCATTGTGTTTCCGGAAATATTGTTCATTATTTCATTGCTTTCAGCAACAACAGGCAGATTTTTTTTTAAGTAATCCATAATTAATACCTACCACTAGGTCGAAAACATGTAAAAAAAATTATAAATATTCTGAATGAAAAGCTGGCTGGGGTTTCAATTTATTTGGTTAACTTTGCTGTTTATTTGATGTGCTGGGGTTGTAAAAACCAAAAGTGGCTGAAAAAAAAAAATGTGAGCCTGACCATAGGAATGTGCCCTGCTTCCCATCAACATGTATAGACGTATTTTCCCTTGGGGAGATCTGTGGAGTAGAAAAAAAACAAAACATCAACAACCTCCGAACTGAAATATTTCGGGTATGAGTTAAAAAAACACCAAGTCCTTAGACATCTTTGTTGTGGAGCCAAGGCCAAGGTGTAGTTTTAAGGATTCCTTTCAGGATAGGCCATATAGGCTTTCAGTGAGATTTCAAAACAAACATTATCTTTGCTTTGAACCGAACAAGAATGCAATGTGGTGTGTGTCTGCCATCTGATTAAGCCAGAGATAAGACTCAAGAAGAGATTCCCTTCGTTTAAAGAGAATCTTTATATACCATCTACAGCTATGTTAATAAACACATATGAATCAGATAGATGGTCCGTGTTTTTCTTGTTTTAATTTGTCTATATAAGGTCGTGCTCTGTGTGTTGGTCAGATGGAGATGACTACTTGACAGTGGCTCAGTCGTTGAAGAGGGAGTTCGACAGCCCAGAGATCTCCGACCTGAAGTTCCTGGTGGACGGGAAGTGCATTCACGTTCACAAAGCCCTGCTGAAAATCAGGTACCGATCCAAAACGGCTGTCTGTTATCCGATGTGGCGGGGGGCCTCTCTGACTATTTTTTTTAAGACCGGAAAAGGGTGAACAGCTGGCTTCCCGTCTCGCTAGGGAACCCATAAAGAAGTTATGTACTGTATGCGCGTGAAACAGTGGTCCATGCACATCGCCGTGTCTCCCAGGCCCTTTCCTGTTCACGTCAGTACAGAGGGGAGCCAGCACAGAGCTATTGTCCCCCTTTCTTTTCTTTTTATAGCGCGACGCCGCATCCCCCAGGCTATTTCTCCTCTGCCCGAAGAGGAGGGGCGTGGAGCCCAAAGTCAAACTCGTAAAGCGAGACCCTTGTCAGCGTTCATAAATGTAAGAGAGTGAAGGTGAATGCAGTGTAGGATAAACATAGAAGCCCCAGTATACCCCCAGGTGAGGACCTTTCATTTCCACGTACAACGACGTGCACGCGTGTGCGGCACGTATGTGGAATCGTGACGTCAAGGTCAAGCGGAAACATCGAAAGTATGGTGGACATTCGAACGCGGCAATCGTATTTTTCATCCGTTCGCCGAGCCGACACTTCTGTCCGGTGTGATTTAGAGAGATTACACGGACAGTTGCCTCTGGTTTAGAGGTTTAGCTCGGGCGGCGATGTGAACACACCGAACATTTCGCCTCCAGCCCCGCTCACTGTCCGCTAGGCCACCGCGAACCTGTCGGTAAAGAGCCGTTTCGAAACAATCACGCGAAGCGACAAGCCCATCCAAAGGGTGTGACCTCGGCTGGGCGTTTCCCCACTGCGTTTCCCCAGGTGCGAGCATTTCCGGGCCCTGCTGAACGAGACGGACGAGGAGTCCATCGAGGTGCAGCAGTTCTCGTACCTGGTGTACCGCGCCTTCCTGGAGTACCTCTACACAGACACCATCAACCTGCCTCCGGAGGACGCCATCGGTGAGTCCAGGAACGGATCAAACCATCGAGGTGGGGGGGGGGGGGTCGCAAGAAATAAAGTATACCCATAAACAATCTGGCATATTTAGATTTTTCTTTCTTTCTTTATCTCTTTCTCCCTTTCTTTCTTTCTTTCTCTCTTTCTCTCTCTCTCTTTCTTTCTTTCTTTCTTTCTTTCTTTCTCTCTCTCTCTTTCTGTCGTTCTGTGAAAGGTTTGCTGGATCTGGCCACCTACTACAGAGAGACCAGACTGAAGAGACTGTGCCAGGAAACCATTAAGAGAGGCATCTCAGAGGAGAACGCCATCACGCTGCTGTCTGCCGCTGTGAAGTACGAAGCGCGGGTATGTCGCCCCACACACACACACACACACACACACACACACATCTCCTTCACTTCCAACGCTGCTTAGGGCCTCTGACAAACCCAGCGGGTTCCTAGCAGTGAACAGTAGCCTCTCTGTTGTACTCCTCAGCACTGACCAGCCAGCCATTTTCATTTTTAGGACCTGGAGGAGTTCTGCTTCAAGTTCTGCGTCAACCACCTCACTGCGGTCACACAGACGCAGGCGTTCGCCGATATGGACCACGACCTGCTGAAGAACTTCATCAGCAAAGCCAGCCGCTATGGGGCCTTCAAAAACTGAACGACTGTGGTGTGCCACGCAGGGGGTGGAAAAAAAATTTAATACAAATAAAGGGTGTTGAAGGGTTGTAAGGCCAACGGAAGGCCCGTGGTTTGAGACCCATACCAGAGTTAAAACACAGCGAATGGGAAGTAGAAAGCCAGGCTCGGAGGTGATCGGTCGTTCCGTTTCCTCTTCCCTTGTCCTACCCCAAATACAAAGGTCACTGAGGTCGCACAGAAAAAGGGATGGAGTGAGAGAGAGAGAGCGAGCGAGAGATAAGGTTACACTTCAAACACAGAGCAAAGAAGGTAAACAGGTAGCAGCTCTCGCCACAAGATCGTGGACACTGGAATATTCCTGCTATTATAGGCCATGTGATGGCTTTGATCCTTTAGATTGTGTGGAAAAGGAACGGAATGGATTTGCACATTTAAAGGTTTCTAACAGGGAGATTTCAAAAGTCTTCAAACTACATGCTTTAAAATGTTGTTTTATTCCAACAGCAGACAGTTGGGCGACTGTTGGTTCTCTTCTGTTACACTGTGTTGTCAGCAAATCAAAATGGGGGTACTGAGTTCAGAAGAGTCATGACAAAGTGTGTGTGTGTGTGTGTGTGTGTGTGTGTGTGTGTGTGTGTGTGTGTGTGTGTGTGTGTGTGTGTGAGAAAGAGATGCGTTTGATAGAAAGAACGTTCTTTATGACTTAAAGGTTTGTTACATGATCAAGAGAGTGAGGGACAGTGGCTACCTACATTTTGCTGCTTTTCAAAAGAAAACATGAACATATCTCTACTGTTCAGCGTCGAGAAAGGGAGCAATACATTACAGAACACTGAATTCAATTTTGTCTGACCAACATATTTGTTTTAATTTTTTTTTGTGCTCAACTGTCAAACGACTTAGTTTGTGTAATAGCACACTGGATTGTTTTTGCCATTAAATGCGCGTGTGACGACATACTGCTTTTGAACTGACTTCCATTTACATTTAATGTCCACTGTCAGATGGGAAACGGTTCTTACTAACAACCCTCCAACTTGAAACATCAGTTAATGTTTAACATTTCTCCTGCTGCTGTTAGTAACCCTCGCACGCTCTTACCTTAAATTTGACTGTGTGTATTTGACTGTGTGTATGCCGGTGGGGCATACATGAGAGAAAATCGGCTTTCTAACATTTGGGCCTCTAAGATGCGTCGATTACGATAGAGTATGTTTACAAAGTGGGGTTCGCGTTTTGTTTGGGTTAACAGCGTAGTAACATGAAACTTGACTGATTTGACTGCCCGAGTATATATGTTGTTGCATTGCGCTACTATCTATTTATCTAGAAAGTAGTATGCCAGGTTGAATACCATCCCGCTGTCTGTCTATTTCACATCAAGATAATTCTGAACTGATAAGTTTCCATCCCCCAAAACATGTAATAAATTGCTTTTATTACTTTAACATGCCAATTATTGTACTTTTGGACTGTTATTTGTGTTCATGCGTCACGTTGGAAATCGTAACTGAGATGACGTTTGATAAATTCAATCATTGTTTCGCGGTTCTAGTACTAGCCTTGAACGAAGCCGAAGCGTATTGCAACACGTTTTTACCAGCAGGGGGCATTGTTGTATTTTTAGACCCCATCCAAGACGAGCGACAATGATTGCTGGTTAATGTAGATCTATTCTATTTACGCTTTTCGTCTCTTCACAAGAGGAGCTTGTCGGTTCAATAGAGATTAGCTGCCTCCTGTCATTTAGTGTTTCTTGTCTTGCAACTCTCAATGTATGTGACCCAACTCAGAGGGTCCCTCAGTTGACCTACTTTCCTCATTAGTGAACTGAACAAACCAGCCATGCCATACAAACAATTTTGCACGTGTTCACTGGTATTTTGTACTGACCCCCCCACACACCACAACCCCCCCCCCCCCTCAAAACAAAACATTTTTGCAGGCCATTAACTTCCTTTTGGTTTTGAATGAGATGGCAGTTAGTGATGAGGAGCCAGCCTGAGTAGCAGGTGTTTGCTCAGCTATCTAAGAGTTCAACAGTCAATATGTTTGACATGCCCACAATTGCACCTGTTAGTTATTATACTGCTTTTCTGTTTTCTGTTTCGGCTGCCGGTGTTGATTCATATAAATACAATTACATAATCCATAAAACAAGAAATAGCACCATGAACCCTCACTATTACTCCTAATAGTGTTATTAAACCTGATCTTAGCTACGGAAAATGATTGAAAGTATATTTAAATAAATAAAAACATTCAAATTTGAATAGCGGGTTTCTGTCTTCCCAGTTGACTGAAGCAGGTTGGACAACATGAGAGAAAGACAATGTCTCAATGCTGGGAAGCAGTTCAATGTAGTTCAGGTCTAACAACAAGTGGGGAAATGAGAAAGAGATAGTTCTGCCCTCCATTCCTAAATTATATAAACAAACTTCACATAAGCTAGTAGTATTCAAGAGCCCTTCAGTTCAAACACGTGTGTGGTAACATATGAAGCAATAATCTTAAATATTATTAATAACAATAATTAGAATAAGCTAATCCAGATTGTGGTTACATTTAGAGTTGTACTGGTGTGGGTTAGCTTACTTTTCTCTGTCAAATGCCATCTTGGACAGGCACATGGCCTACATTTGAGTGTGTATTAACCATGGCTTAGAACAAATGCATTTCCTGTTTTACATGTCTAACGGACAGCTGGTCCTGGGGCGAAAGAACGCTTGAAACCTGATTAGACTTGCAAATTACACATTGGATGAACCTACGCTAGTACATGGGCACGTGAAGTGACAACTTCAGCTTGTTTCCTGTGATTGACAGGTTTTTTTTTCAAAAGGAAACTTCTTTTGTTTTAGCTCAGCTTTCTAACACTGATTGAACGGAGTGGATAGTGAAACGAAAGCTGACCCACGTACGACAGTTATACGCCTCAAAAGAGTGTATGTAGGTTTCTGAGAAGTGTAAATAGACTCTCGCATACTTATGCCAGCAAGTTTGACTTTAACTCGCCATTTTTGGGCAATGGTTTTTAAATATCACAAGTATTGTTTGCATCCCAAAACATAAAGACACAACCTACTTAAAAGCAGTTTTTCCTAGGATCATAATATAGCTAACAAATTAAATTCTTAATATCCAATTCTCTCACCCAATGATCTGCCTACCAGTGTAACTCTTTGTAATTCATAAAGATGTGCGATGAGATGTTTCGGTATCAATGCTATTCAAAAGTTATGGAAATAACCCTAAATAGCTGTGAACTGACGTGTGAAACAGAAACCAGGCAGGGAGTTTAAAGACTGTCAACCATGTGGATTTGGACCTCACCACCATAAAACACAAAACAAGATCCTTCAAGACTTTTGCCTTAAGGTCGTTTATCTTCTTTATTTAGAAGGCAGGCCTGACTTGTGTCACGCATCCCAGGTTTGATTTTGAATTTCTCCGGTCGAGTTAGCATAATTTGTTCCACATTGTTGAAGCGCATGATCATGACAGGACAGCTTAATGTCATGTTCCTTCGTTTTCTATATTGCCGCCAGACTTAAAGGCGTTTGACTCAGCCTTGGGGGATGCTGACAATTTCCTGCCATTGTAAGACATTTTAACAGTCTCTGAATTCCAACCAGATGGTTTTGTTTAGTGACCACACACTCGCATGTTAAAAGCTTCTTTTTTTATGTGCTGGATGGAACTGCTGTGTGCCTAGGACATTCTGGTGGGGTAGTTTGTAAAGTTGGTTTACGTTGAAAATGCGTTATGTTGAAAAGGAACTGAAATGGAGAAGAAACCGAAAATCCCAAAATCGGAATAATATGTAATTAAAAACGAAGTAGGTTGAAACTGTGTGCAAGGTTTTTTAGGACCGGCAATGTGAACCCAGTTATTATATAGGCTGAATACTTCGTAACTTATTATAACTAATGACCTGTCATTCCCTCCATACAAAACAAAGGGCCCTGATGTCTTTTTGGAGTAGGATGACAAAAGAAGAAGAATTTAATGAAGCTCAGAGTAAGAGCAGGGAGCCAGACACGGATAAAACCAGTTGAATGGCGAATGAATAGAAAAAAAGGTCTTTATTCAGTGTGCTTCCAATGGGGGGGGGGGGGGGGGGGGGGGGGGGGGGGGGGGGGGGGGGGGGGGGGGGGGGGGGGGGGGGGGGGGGGGGG